>BLSH010555640.1:1017135-1038116 GCA_018402905.1 Glandirana rugosa
GAAGGTGTTCCGCGAGAGGTCACTCGAGAGGTCTGGTCCAGGAATCCACTCCCAAGGGAACTAATCAAAATCTTTTCCTAAGGATTTTCATCCGGGGGTGGATACGGTGTCGAACGTGGAGCTATTTGCATGTCGTCTGAGGTCGAAGGAGGGGTCTCCACGTCTCGGGGATTTCGATCTCCTGTAATCAGTGGAGCAGTTGTTGATTGCTTTGGGCTATTCTGAGTCTCACAGGCTGCAGGTTTGATTGCTCTCCCCTGCTGTCCGGAGACCTCTGGAACATAAAAGATTGTGCAAGGCAAATGGGCAACCTAAATATTTATTGTGCTTCAGCCAATCCCTGAGGAGGTGTGCCCAGTAAGTGGCTGAAGAGCACATAAATAGTCTGAGGTCTGGAGCAGGAGAGAGACAGTCCTGGGTCTAATCCTGCGGGTAAATGTCTCTAGCTTTAGGGGCTCTGCACCTCTGGGGAGGAAGCTGGAGTCTGCTGTACGTTTATCGAGGTGCAAGCTGTGGCATAGGTGGGGGCCTACTTTTAGGAATCCTTTTCTAAAACTAATCAAGGGAACCCTCACCTAAGGACCTGGTCTGGAGAGCTCACTGGAGAGCGCCTTGTGGAAGCTGGAAAGAGTCTGGCTGTCCTGTGGCATTGTGAGCATTAACCTCTCCCTCACTGGAGAGTGTCCAGTGGATACTGGAATTAGACATCTGGTGATCTGGTGACATTGTTAGTACTGATCTGAGGTCAGGGTCCTAGTGGCTGTGTGCGGTTTTCTTTGGGGGCCAGTGATAGTCCTGATTGGGATAGCATCTAAAGAGGACTCAGTCTGCCATTTGTACTTGTTCCTGCATAGAGACTGTTCAATGAGGCTTAGCAAAGTGAAGCGTCCTCCTGCAAATATTCAGTGAATCTGGAGTATACTAGTGGTGCACCGAATGGAAATTTTGGTGCCGAAAACGATACCGAAAATGAAGGATGCACTGGGCCGAAAACCGAAACCGATACTGAAAATGACAGTTTTAAAAAAAATATTTATATTTTCATGTATAATTGTATTATATTCCACTATTAATTCATATCATCAATTTAAAGTAATATGAATTTATTGTTGGCCATTATTGGCACCTTTTAGTGCAAGAAAAGCTAAAAAAAAAAAAAAAATGCAGTCTGCAGTCTCTGGCTGATCAGAGAGTGCAGACATACTACAGGAGATGGTCAGATACTGCAGACATGATACAAGAGATGGTCAGAGAATGCAGACATAGTACAGGGGATGGTCAAAGACTGCAGACATAGTACAGGAGACAGTCAGAGACTGCAGACATAGCACAGGAGATGGTCAGAGGCTGCAGACATAGTACAGGAGATGGTCAGAGACTGCAGACATAGTACAGAAGACAGTCAGAGACTGCAGAAATAGTAAAGGAGATGGTCAGAGACTGCAGACATAATACAAGAGATCAATGCAGCCCACCAGTGCCCATGGAATACAGCCTACAAATGCCCCTGGGATGCAGCCCACCAGTGCCCATGGGATGCAGCCCACCAGTGCCCATGGGATGCAGCCCACCAGTGCCCATGGGATGCAGCCCACCAGTGCCCATGAGTTGCAGCCCACCAGTGCCCATAGATGCAGCCCACCAGTGCCCATGGGTTGCAGCTCACCTGTGCCTATGGGTTGCAGTTCACCAGTGCCCATGGATGCAGCCCACCAGTGCCCATGGACGCAACCCACTAGTGCCTGCTAGCGCAATCTCATGCTGTGTCACGGTCCTGGTGCTGGATTGAATCGCCCGGCTGCACACTAACAATGTCCCATCTCCTATACTGCCTCCTATGACACAATGATTATCGGCATTGGATAAGTGTGCTGTCCATCACAAGAGGCAGCCTAGAAGGCGGGGCATTGTTACAGAGCTGCTCGGAGATTCAATTCAGCTCAGTGACACAGAGTGAGATCGCGCTGGTAGGCACTGGTTAGGCTGCATTAAGCTGCCACTCGCAGGGAGAGGAGGGAAAGGAGGAGAGGAGGGAGGGAGGGGAGGCCAGGATAATATATGTGGGGCACGAGGCGGGGTGGGGCGGGATGGATGCCGTCCCTTTTTTGACTAAATTATCTGCATTTTTTTCTTTCGACCACCTGCCAAAAACAAAATTTTCGGCCGAAATGTTTAGGTTGCCGAAATTTTGGTGCATCACTATACTATATCATCCTGCACCCCATCCAAGTTCTTTAGCAATAAAAATCCTAAAGAGACATCCCCTAGACTGATTATAGAGCCAGAATGAGTGAACGGTTGTTTGTGTGACTAGCTGCCTCTGTACTACTCTTGGGAAAGAACCAGTTAAAATACAGCAGCTCCTTCGGGGGTGGTGATACATGTACATCATCCAACCAAAGTGCAAGAATTTCAGTCCTCGGGAAAATAATTCCCTATTTCCAAGGGCAGCTATGACATATTTGGCCTTATGCCACAAAGACATTTAACAACTATAAGTGGGGTGGTGGATTAAGTTGGGCATTTACATCTATGCAATGGATACTTTTTTGCGCTTTTGATATGGGCATTAACATTTGGCTATGGCTATGGAGCCCAGTGATTTGGCTACCCAGTGATTTATCATCACAACATTGAATAGAGTATGGAAGAGCAGATAAGTTACCATGGATAGCAATAAAAGTGATACCTTCACACACTTGAGGTCAGCCATGTGTTCTTCCATTTTGTCTCGAACGCAAGTCACAAAAACTGGCCATAAACATAACATTACAGGCATCAGATCTAACAATCCATTCAATAAAATAATAAAGACTTTAGAAATCAACTGTACTAAATGATTAATAAACATAACATTACAGGCATCAGATCTAACAATCCATTCAATAAAATAATAAAGACTTTAGAAATCAACTGTACTAAATGATTAATTTGATGAATGATAATAATTTTTTAAAAAAAGGCATAAATAGTATTAGTGGGGAAAAAAAATCACTCAATCTTGAGCAAATCAATCTCTCATTTCCAGTGGTGAGCAATCATGTTTTGAGCCAAATATATTTTGAAATTGTTGTATTCTTAATCAATTGATTATTGTTAGATTTAGAGCCAGCATAGCTGCAAGCAATTGATTAGAATGATTCAAGGAATGTACATTTTGAGGGAGTTACAAGTATGGGTTGGGGTGGTGCAACACCCATCGCAGTGCCTACTGAATAAATTACAAAAAGGTCCTCCCTAAGGCAAAGTTATTCCTGTGTATGAGAATAGTTCATTGGGGTTGGAATGTAGCAGAAAATAAAGAAAACATGATTAATATATGCAGTATACATTACATCATGTGGTTTGTTTGCTCTACTAAGGATTGTATAACTCGTTTTGAACGTTGACAGCTGATACATCAATTATCAGGCAAAGTAAACAACGTCTGTAGCAAGCTTCTTTTGGGTTTTAGATCTATATACGCAGTTTTATTCATCGACTTTAGGTATCACCCACCCAAAAGTAATATTTGCTTTACCAAAGAATTCAGAGAAACGATCTTTCACCTGTAGCTAGTAAGTGGCCCATGAAACTGATCGACATGTAAAAAGAGGGTCAGTCAGTTCTCATCTAATAGCAGAGGTGTGCTAGTATATGATGTATTTGGGAAACGAATCCCAGAACGCAAGGCTCTGCCCCCCTTTGCTCACTGGAGCGCTGGGCTGTGGAAGGGGTGGGAGCGGGTGGCTCAGGCTCTCAGCGGCTCACTGAGAGGCTGAGCCAGGCATGTGGGTGGATTCAGACTTCATTATGGCAATCTTTCCCAAGCCTGGACCGGCTCTGTGACGTCAGCTGACAGCAAACTTGAGCCCGCTGTCTGCTGGAAATGGGTCACAGGAGTGCAGAACGAGGAACGCACGTAACTTCACCAGATCATCACCATGCCCCATGGCTATATAAGAACTGGCAGACATCACAGATGACAACGGCAGGAGCCAGAGTTGGAGGAGGACCGAGTCAGCGGTGGAGAAGACAGCAGCAGAGGGAGAAGACCGGAGGAAGAACACATTGGGGGTAGAACCTGAGAAAGACGACATGTTGGAGTACGATGGGGGACAGCCTTAACATTTAATAAAGGGCTTGTCAAAAATCTCTTGTTTTTATTTACACTACACTGCTTATTTTAGGGGTAAATGAGTATGGGTACAACCCCATACTTATTCACATAGGGGGAGGTGGCATCTGATTGCCCCCTTGTTAAAAGGGGCTTTCAGATTCTGATAAGCCCTCTGCCTGCAGACCCCCACAACCACCACCGAGGGTTGTCAGGAAGAGGCCATTGTCCCCATCAACATGGGGCAAGATGCTTTTTGGGTGGGGGCGCAGAGACCCCCTGTCCCAAAGCACCCACCCCCCCCCCATGTTGAGGGCATGTGGCCTGGGATGGTCTGGGGGGGGGGTCAGTCGCTCTTTTTTTTTTTTTTGCATTTTTTTGCCATGGGGTTCCCCCCCTCAAGATTCATACTAGACTCAAAGGGCCTGGTATGGTCGGATCAAAGTTGGATCCTGTTTACTGAAGTGTCATGGAAGTCGGACATGAAGTTGCAGGGCAAGGTTGGATCAGAAGTCCTACAACTTTTGTGTCGGATCAGTGTGAACATAACCTGAAGTACGCTCCTGTGATCCTGTGTGAACCGGCTCTTAATCCAACAAAAAAATGTAAAAGTGATTTTGTAAAAATGTTACATTTACATAAAAAAGATACATGCTGTAAGAACAATTCAAGATATATTCGTGCACACTATATACTTTCCTTTTAATAGCAGTCCTCAAGTGGATACATAAGGGACGTGTGTTATCTATTAGCCATTCACACACAGTTAAATGATTTAGCCTTGCTTTGTGTTTACTTCTGTTAATCGCAATCTGGGATTCCCTCTACATAGTTTCCAACAAGACATCTTGAGCCTCAAGGGCATAACGAACTTCCACATCAATAATATGCATCAGGGAACGTCAGTGTAAAACAGAGCCAAGCTATTGTACTGTATTACCAGGAACCGGGAAACCACAATCCTAACAAATGAATGAGCTCACTTGGCACGCACCTTTATTTAGGGAGTGCTTGTAAACACCAAATCCATACAACATTTTAGCAAGTACACAGGTCATACAGCAACCCCTGGAGTCCAGAAAGGTTTTAATAGACATTTATGGATAGTGCATACAAATATAAGACAATTTATAGAGAACCAGTCACTTTCTACACAAATGTGAATTTTTAGTTGTATTTACTATTTATAAAGTTATTTATATATAGTCTTACCTTCCAACTTTGGAAATTGGAAATAAGGGGCACTTTGCGGTGGTTAAAGAGACAAAAATGGGTTAAAAATGGCTCTAGAAAGAAAAAGAAATAGAGGGTGCACCAGCCTTGCGCTTTACCTTTGCAACACCTGGCAGCAAAAGGGTTGCTGGTTCGAATCCCAACCACGACACTACCTGCCTGGAGTTTGTATGTTCTCCCTGTGCCTGCGTGGGTTTCCTCTAGGTACTCCGGTTTCCTCCCACACTCCAAAGACATGCTGGTAGGGAAATTAGATCCTGTCTAAATTAGCCCTAGTATGTGTATGAATGTGAGTTAGGGGCCTTAGATTGTAAGCTCCTTGAGGGTAGGGACTGATGTACAATATATATGTAAAGTACTGCGTAAATTGACAGAACTATATAAGTACCTGAAATAAAAAAAATAAATAAATAAAAATGTAGTAAAAAGTTAAAATCATACTCACAAATGAGTGATAAAATCAAGCAAATAGTAAAAAGTCCACCATAAGTCCCATCCTGCAGGATCTGCTGGCCAGTTACAGTTGTGGGATATGGAGTCCAAAGAAACGGACGCATTTCGAGAGGTGTCCCCTCTTCTTCAGAGCTCTGCATCAGCTTTCTTTGGACTCCATATCTCACAACTGTAACTGGCCAGCAGATCCTGCTAGATGGGCCTTATGGTGGACTTTTTACTATTTGCTAGATTTTATCACTGGTTTGTGAGTATAATTTTAACTTTTTACAACAAAGTGTCGCAAAGGTAATGCGCAAGGCTGGTGCGCCCTGTCTTTTTCTTTCTAGAATGATTTTTGGTTTTCCCTGACCTGTTAAGAGTGGCAGCACAGCTGATATATTGGCTTGATCAAAGAAGACCCATGTCTTCAATAAACCGCATGGTCATCTCTTGAGTGCAGGAGTATCTGTTTTTCTTTGGGTAAAAAATGGGCATGGGCTAATTGCACTGAATATTCAGCGTGGCTTACAGGATCATGGTTATTTAGAGTCTGAGCCTAGATATTTCATACACTGTACGCAGTCCTTGTATCCACAAAATACTCCATAATTACTATGCTATGAGTGAAAGCCTACACAAACCTAAAATATAAAAAAATATATATATACATATACACACACACACACACACACACAAAGAGAGAGCACTTTCTATGGGCCTACCTTAAAGAAGAACTTCATTAATTGTAAACTACACAGCACAGCAACATTCAACTGTTGATCTAGGCAATCCTGGAAAGTTGGAGATCTACCTAAACAACATGGAAGAGATCAAAGAAAAAACAAATACTATAATAAAAATGTCACTATAAAAATATAAAATTTTGTTTACATTTTTAGATACAGTAAGAAACTTGGCATTAACTTTCATTAACAATTTTTTCATGTGTGGAGAAGTAAGCTGTCTGGCTGGCTGGGCTGGGTTAGGTCTGTCAGAAGAGTATACATTTTGGTCAAGATGGGCTCGGGTAAGGAGCTGCAGACTGCACAGGTCAGTAGCATGTAATGAATAGTTCAGAGGTCAGGAGTGTATAAGACAGAGTGCAGGGGTCAGGAGTAAGTTCCCCTGACTGATAGTTCTGGTGCCTGCACACTGTGCTGAGGTGAACCCGTCAGCCATTTGCAGCAGTGCTTTCCCGGCTCAGCCAATCAAAGCGAGGCAACTATAGTAGGGCTGAGGGCTGGGTGGTGGCACCATCACTATGAGTGGAAACATTGCAAACAACATTGCAACATTTTTTTAAGCAGTTAAAAGGAAGATGTATAATGATTGCGACAAGAATGTATATAATTCGATTGATACAAAGGGATAAACAGATTTTATAATTAGTAGCCAACTTTCCCCAGTGCTATATATATTATAGCATTTCCACCACTATTCAGCCTTGATAAAGAGGAAAAGTCCTTGAAATGTGTTGCCTGGTTCTTTACCCTGACAACTTGCGCCCTTACCTCCGGAAGGTCTTCCGGAGAGACAGTGGTGACCGCTAGCCCTGAGACCAGTAGAGCAGGTCGTGTCTAAGGAATCTGACTAAAAGCTGGAAAGAACAGTATCCCCGACCACTGGCGACACCAGTTTCCTCCACAAAATAATTATTTTTTAATTTGGTGCATTAACCCCTTCCCACTGTTTCCTCCTGGCCCTTTAAGAGATTCTAAATGCCGGGAGCATTCCGATGATGTGACCTCTGCGATTGGCTGCCCCAGTGGTCACATGATCCGAGATCTCCTGATCGCAAGTATGCATTGGGAGCTTTCTGGTACCCGCCTGTCTCTACGCCGGGAGCGTCTCAGGGCCACATATATGCATACAGCTGGTGGGATGAGGTTAATAGTAAAAGTAGCACTATTCAGAACTACCTAAATCTGCCAAATGTGTTGGTAAACTTGACAAAAGGGACAGCAGTTATTTTTGCATTTGGCACAGTCAATTTTAAAAAGGGGCATACCACCAGGAACGCGTCGGTAGTGATTAACTGAATTCCCCCAATAGAACTGCTCACTTTTATTTCACTGACTATTTTTTGCACTTTACCTAACCACATGTACACTAAACACTGACCATACATGCGCTAACACACACACTGCTACCTGAGGAGACCAAGATCATCAGCCAATCAAGCTGGCAAATGCAAACAGTCCTTTATAGAAAAACAACAAACAGGCAAACAGGAAAATGGCTCGTCTTTAGCAAACAAATATAGTCCATCAATTCCTGGTACAAAAAATAAAGAGTCAGCTCACTGCCAGTCACACTCGTCCCTTACAAGGTGCTTCCCAGACCCCATCTCCCTCAGGGGTCAAAGAGAAGGTTACCACAGTTCAGCAACCATGTCTCAGCCATAAGCTAGGCCACATTGCTCACTCAGATGTGTTCTGCGCTCTCCCTCACAGATGGGTGCTGACTATTTCCTCTTCCATTGCTGGATCAAGCAATGCATGTGCTTCCACTATAAAGTCTCTCATCAGTCAGAGATAGGTCTGGAGGACGCAGGGAGCCTTGACGGGGCCCTCCAGCTCACACATGCATTAGCTAATGTGTGTAACCAATCCCCTGCTTTTTAACGCATACTGTTAGACAGGTTAATTTGGATGGTTTCAAGCTGGTCGGTAAGTGAGCTTGATTTTTCCTTGGATTATTTCCTTGGCTATTTGTTGTCTACCTGATGCCCTCCAATGCTCCTTACCATACAGGACAGTTATAGATGGAGGCAGTGGCCTACTTTCTGGACATTTGTTTTTTTGTGCAATTGTTGTCTCACACTTTTATTGTGTTTTTACTAGGGTTGCACCAATACGGATACTGGTATCAGTGCCGATACTAAGCATTTGCACAAGTATTGTACTCGTGCAAATGCTCCGATATCTGAAACTGATACTTTTAGGCTTGGTTCTTTTATCTGTCAGCGGGATTCCCCCACTGACAGCTGAAATATTAAAAAACCAAAGACAGCAATTATCGGTTGTTAAGGATCAGGGCTTCCGCTTCCTTAACAACCTACGACTCATTCAGCTGTCAGTGGGGTTCCCCAGTTGACAGCTGAAGTGTATTCGAAGTTCCAGCAATTGGAGCTGTCAAAATAAAAAGAAAAGAAAAGCAGCCATGCAATGTTTATCAACAACATTGCTCAGCTGCTGAAACAGATAGATAAAAAGAAACATTGTTTATTTTTCTTTATACATCTACAGATCAAAGGGATGAACTTCGATCTGCAGATGAAATCAGTTTAGTCTAGTAAATACATTTTTTTATTAAAATTAAATCTTCCTCTGTTTAACCCCTTATTAACCTTTAAAAAGTGGAAGTCCATGCTAAAACTAAAATCCCTGCATCTATAGACACCCACAATCTTACACTAAGATATCTAGCCCTGTAAAAAAAAAAAAAATGAGTATACATACCTTTTCTGAGGGCGATCCGACCCAATCGCCAGTGGCGGAAGCTCTGCAGAGGATATGGCCAACAACAGCTGTGAAATGACGTCACCCATAGAGTTACTATTGGGCTTCCGTTGTCGTCCGTGTCATCTGCACCCGCCTACACAGCAAAGCCGTGGCTGACAGTTCAGCATGGGATCGGGTCGGATCACCTGCAGAAAAGGTATGTATACTGATTTTTTCTTCACAGGGTTAGATAGGTTAGTGTTAGATTGCCGATGTTTGTAGATGCAGGGATTTTAGTTTTAGCATGGACTTCTACTGTAATTTAGGCTAATCTGCCTTAATTATAATTATTATCCTTCTCCATTTAATTATTATTTTCCTGCTGATTTTTTTTGTTCACTTCTAGTTTAGAAACTATCAATAATTAAAACTTTTTTTTTTGTTTGCTTTGTTCACTAATATTTTACACCTTTAACATATATTTACACATTTCTCATTGAAAAAGTGCACAATTTAACACAAATAAAATGTATTTCAATTGTAAATAACTTTTCTAGGTTTTGTACCATTGCTGACAGCTGAAGTGTACACAAAACAGTTGCGGTAATTGGTATCGGCGATTACAAAAAAAAAAACAAAAAAAAAGTATTGGTACTTTAAAAAAAAATGGTATTGTTGCATCCCTAGTTTTTACTTGTGTTTTGTGGTACAGGACCAGAATTGTTCATGTTTGACCCCATAGACTCTTGAATAAGAAATCCTGAAATACACATGTAACCGTGCGTTTTTCAAGCTAAGGTCCCCTCTCTCACATGCATAAATAAACATACTAGGCCCAGTTTAGACCCATAGAGTCCATTAAAGTGGATGTAAACCTCCCCATTTTTTTTTACTAACCCTTCTAGCTTGCAGAGGAGAGGATTTCATGCCATCTGTGCCCAGTTTTGCCACAGAGAGTTAATCCTTTTTCACTAAGAAAAAAAATGACAGAGAAATAGGAGTCGTTTGCTCCCAGTGCTGTGTGACAGACAGGGTATATTCTTATCTCATGCACAAGCATACACAGCCTCACATCCCCCCTTTCTTCTCCAGCTCTCCCAGGATTGGCTGCTCCACACCTTCGCCTGGTTGGGTATGCTGAAGTCATGTGGTAGCTTTCCTTTTTTTTGAATGAATGATACTGATCAATGGACATTCTCCACAAGACCAGCACAATTACTGTCATATCCCATATCCATCCATTCACCAGAATCACAGTGTCATATCCATCCATCCCTCCATACTGTCATATCCCATATCCAGCCATCCACCCATCCATCCACATTGGTCATACCCATCCACCAGAAGCACAGTGTCATATCCATCCATCCCTCCATACTGTCATATCCCATATCCATCCACCCACATCTGTCATATCCATCCACCAGAAGCACCGTGTCATATCCATCCATCCCTCCATGGTGTCATATCCCATATTCATCCATCCGTTGATCACAGACTGTGTGGACATGATGCAGGAGTTGATCAGGGAGTGTGCGGACATGAGTTGATCAGGGAGTGTGTGGACATGATACAGGAGTTGATCAGGGAGTGTGCGGACATGTTACAGGAGTTGATCAGAGACTGTACGGACATGATACAGGAGTTGATCAGGGTGTGTGAGGACATGATACAGCTGCTGCGAAATGTGGGCATGGCTTAAATTATGAAGCGGTACCCCCGTAGGGGCTGCTCAGTAAAATGATCCGTCTGTCATCCTCCCCAGCCAGGCATACACCTTTTCACTCCTCAGAGACAATAAAGCAGTCCTTGCATTTTGTTTTTGTTTGTTTTATTGAGGGGATATTAAACTAGGATAGGAATAGAGCCAAAAACATCAGCCAGGGGACTCCACTTTAAGCCTGCATCCCGGAAGTCAAAGTTTCGTATCAAACTCCTCTCCAGCTTTAGGAAAAGTCAAATGTGTGAGACAGCTGCATGTTCCACCACCATCATGATGTTTTTTGATACAAACAGGCTGATTGATTTCATTGTTCTGGTGAGCCCCAGTGTGTTCATATGCATGTGATGATAGATAGAGGTGGAGGATTGAACCAGCTATCAGCTGACAAGTCTATCTGCACCTGAGTGGATTGTTTTCACCCTGCCATGGCTGAGCGTGACCAGAGAGTTGTTGCCAGTTTCTTCGACTCTGGAGAGACTATTACTGATACGGGTCTTCGGCTGGTACCGCGTGGGGAGATAGCTTTGTACGTCTCCCAAAGTACTGCAGCTATGGGAATCGCCTGCGGGAAATGTTTTGGATTTGCTGTGTTCCTGCGCCCTTGGAGTCAATGTCACAACGCTGCGGAAAATTGCTACTGAAAGCCTCTCGCCCACCACTGCCGTCCAGGGTGATGAGGGCAGACTGGGCACATGGATATGCCATGGTTGAGAGAACCGAGTCCACCACTGCTGCTGCTGATTCTAGTGGGTCTGTTCCTACTTGTGATTTCACCTTGTTGGAGGTTACTGCACCTGCCAGCATCACCGCTTCTACTGTCCATGCAGTGGAAGTGTTAGTTCCCACTGCCACCGCTCATCTGGAGTCTTCTGCAGCACCCATCAGCCCAGAACAAGTAGTGTCCGCACCCTCCATCATTCCTGAGGGAATCAGAGTGTCTGCATCTGCTACTACTACTACAGGTGAAGCTGCAACATGCAGTGTCTTGCCACATCAGTTGGTAAGCCAAGCTGAGATGGAGAATGTGCGGGGTGAGTGATAACTAAAAATCTTCTGAAATATGTATGTTTGTGAAGATATTCACGTTTCCAGCGGTTGTTTGTTTCAAAAGGAAAAGTGTTCATATGTCAAGTCAGCTGCTCAAGAGATGACCAGCTGAAAGTTGTTCTACCAAGTTGAAGCAGTTCAAGTTAAAGTTGTTGTCGGGGGCAATTCCCCAAATTCCCAATCCCCTTCTATCCTTACAAAACCAAGAAGGGGGTATCTGGGATTTGTTCTTCAACTAGGAGAAAATGAACTTCTACCAAAGAGGACTTCCCCTACTCAAAGTGGACACTTTGTGAAGAGTTCTTAAAGAGACACTATGCAAAGATCTTTGGGCCAGTTGGCCAATGTAAATGTTTGAAACAGCAGGTTAAAGGGGCTGCTGCTATGCCAAAAGGCAGTTGCCCAGTATTTCTCTATAAGTGATGTGCTGTAGGAATTGACTTCCTCTGTTACAAGCTCCTACTGTTGTGCTACAAGTAACAGGTTGAAGGAAAATACTTCTTCTGTTGCAAGCGCCTTCAGAGGTAACAGACCAAAACTATTGAAAAAAAAAAAAAAAAAAAAAACTGGTGAACTTTGAAACTGTTTGATCAAAACTTGACTAATTGGAAATATGTCAGTTAGATAGATTGGTAAGATGTTGTTATTCTATTTCTTTTTCAGGTCCACAAGGAGACAACGTGTCAAGGTTGCCCTTAGGGGGCAGTATTCATGAAGATGCCTCTACAAGAATGTTAGTGGTAGATGCATGCCAGTGGGGAAACCGCCTCTGAGGAGAGGGTGTTCCCACTAAATAGCTACTCAGGATTGTATATAATTGTTTGCTTGAGTATGTTACTTTTTCTTTCTTTGCAGGACTGTAAAGAATCTTCAGGCCTCTGCTGAGGCAAATGTACTATATGTGTCTAAAGTATACTATTATGTAGCAATAGTCAGTTAGGATGTATTATTTATGTTTATGCCCTTCCCCAACCATTTTCATGTTTGGCGGGGGGTGCACTAAACAAAGTGCAAATGGTAGAGTTCCACTTAAAATGTCAAATGCTAAGTACAACCAAAACATCTGTGTCTATTGGATGTGTTGGTTACATTGGCACCCCCAGTCATTTCCATTTCTGGCGGGGGGTGCATTGATAAGGTATATTGGTAAAGTGAAATGTGAATATTTTCTACAATAGAGTATTTGTACTACTGGCCACATATGGGGTATGCCCCAAGGCCCTGTTCATTTGTTATCTTCCCTTTTCCCCCATTCCACAATATGGGATACTCCACTTAGTCTTTTTGATAGATTTTTTGTAGGGGCGGCTGCCCAGAGCCAATGAGGACATGGCTCATTTTTGGCGGGGGGTGGATGTAGCACCCTCCTAGTTTGGGTACTAGTGAGTGTATATAGTTTTTAGCTCTATCTGCTTAACAGAAGAACTGACAAGTAGATTTACATGCTGTCTGCTTATCAGGGAGCCTGATTTAAGTAAGGTCTGCTCTGTGTGCTCTGGTGCGGTTTCATATGGTCTGGAGATCGTTTTATCCTGTCCAGTAGTGTGGGTCCCTATTGGACAGAGGGAGAAATCCTCAGCCAGTGACAGCAGGTGTATTTGGAGGTGGTTCTGACCAGCTAGCAGAGGAGTGGTGACTCACTGCATCTTCAGTGAACACCTTCATATAAAAAGGAGCACATGGGCTCAAGGTTAGGAGTCCCAGCCCACCCAAGCCTGAGGGGTGAGGCGTATGTCCAACTCTTGGCTGCTAGGCCCGAGAGCCTATCCAGGAGGCTGCCGGCTGCTAGGCCTAGTCGTGGCCTATCCGGATGCTGAAGCTACAACCCACAGTCCATTAAGCTGACAGAGGGAGGATGTCCTTGGATTCGGTCTGATACTGCAGTGGCAAAGTGTCACTTGGAGGTTGACAGAACGGGCTACCGACTGTCCCAGGACATGGTGTGAGTACAGATCTGTGTGAGATTCCCTGAGACTGTGTGCTAGAATTTCCCCTGCCCTCATATCAGCTTAATTGGGTGTGCCAGCTAGAAAGGAGACACTGGAGAGTGTCTTGAAGAACAGAGTCCAGCTTCTGTCCTTACTGCTTAACAAGGGACCTGTTCTGCTAAAGTCAGCCTGCCATAAAGTGCATTGGTAGTTGCTACACTGAGTTAGAAAGGAGACACTGGCGAGTGTTTTGAAGAAACAAAGTCCTACATGTCCTTTGTTGTTTAGAGATGGACTTCTTTCACTGGAGTCAGTCTGCTGTGTGAAGCCACTGACTGCCTGCTATACAGAGCCTAGGGAGAATTTGTCCTCAGTTACAGTCAGTTACTTGGTGTATCTCATACCTATCCTTCTCCTATCAAAGTTCAACAATAAAGCATCAAACAAAATTCATCCCCTAGACTGGTCATTGGAAACAAGCAGGATTGTGTGTGCACCTGGCTGTGAAAATGTTGTAGTGACTGGCTGCAAGAATATTCAGCGGGAGGCTCGGGAACAAATATAAATTTCATTAGCAGCTCCTTCGGGTGTACCGCTACATGTGTATCGCTCCTTACTCATCCTGTACATCGCTTCCTCTCTTCTGAGTATCGCTCCTTAGTCCTCCTGCACATCGCTTCCTCTCTTCTGAGTATCGCTCCATAGTCCTCCTGCACATCGCTTCCTCTCTTCTGATTATCGCTCCTTACTCCTCCTGTACATCACTTCCTCTCTTCTGAGTATCGCTCCATACTCCTCCTGTACGTCGATTCCTCTCTTTTGTTCTCCAGACTAGCTTGCACTGTAGGCCTGACACTGGCTCAGCAAGGCCTAAAGCACATGCCCTTCACAGGCAGGGACAGTGAGACCCTATGGTGTAGCAAAAAGAAAATGGTAAGTTCTGGTGCTAGCTGTCCCACATGCAGCTACTGATCTCAGTCAGCCCTCTTCAGGCCCCACCAGCCCTCCTGGCTGCAGCTGCCTGACTCCACTGCCCACTACACCACAGTCCTCTCCTCTGGTTCTGCACCCATCTCCGACATCATTCTCCCAGTCTTTTCAAGTGTGCCTACCCAGTCCTCCTGACTGTGCATGTCACTCACCAGCCCTTACATAACCTAATGTAAGGAGGGACCCTGCTGGGGACACCTGATGTAAGCAGAGACTTTGCTGGGGGCACCTGGTGTAAGGAGGGACTCCGCTGGGGGCACCTGATGTAAGGAGGGACTCTGCTGGGGGCACCTGATGTAAGGAGGGACTCTGCTGGGGGCACCTGATGTAAGGAGGGACTCTGCTGGGGGCACCTGATGTAAGGAGGCACTCTGCTGGGGGCACCTGATGTAAGGAGGGACTCTGCTGGGGGCACCTGATGTAAGGAGGGACTCTGCAGGGGGCACCTGATGTAAGGAGGGACTCTGCAGGGGGCACCTGATGTAAGGGGGGACTTCGCTGGAGACACCTGATGTAAGGAGGGACTCCACTGGTGGCAGGCGACGTGGCAAGTGACACGCTCGGGGCTCCCACTGATTCTGCATTATAGTGAGCTGAATGATTGGATTTTATAGTACAATGTAATAATAGAAATAATGCGCTTCAATCATCCTGACACCATACCAACCATGGTGCCGGGATGATTGAAGCACTAACACCAGGTGTTTTGAGTATCTTTATCTGCCGATTGTTAAACTTTCTGGAATACATATATTGCTATTGTGGTGTAGGATCTGGGCCTGCTGTCCCTCCATCCCTCATTCTTTCCTTTCTTCCGGGCAGTGAACGGCATCAGTAGGGCAGTGGATGGCATCAGTAGGGCAGAGGACGGTGTCAGTAGGGCAGTGGACGGTGGCAGTAGGGCAGTGGACGGTGGCAGTAGGGCAGAGGACGGTGGCAGTAGGGCAGAGGACTGTGTCAGTAGGGCATAGGCCTGTGTCAGTAGGGCATAGGACGGTGTCAGTAGGGCATAGGACGGTGTCAGTAGGGCATAGGACGGTGTCAGTAGGGAAGAGGACTGTGTAAGTAGGGCATTGTGCATACAGAGTGTGCGTACATGATACAGCAGATGATCAGGGAGTGTGCGTACATGATACAGCAGTTGATCAGGGAGTCTGCAAACATGTTACAGCAGTTGATCAGAGACTTTACATACATGATACAGCAGTTGATCCGGGAGTGTGCAGACATGATACAGCAGTTGATCCGGGAGTGTACAGACATGGTACAGCAGTTGATCAGAGAGTGAACGGACATGTTACAGCAGTTGATCAGAGAGTGGATGGACATGTTACAGCAGTTGATCAGAGAGTGGACGGACAGGTTACAGCAGTTGATCAGAGAGTCGATGGACATGTTACAGCAGTTGATCAGGGAGTGTGCGTACATGTTACAGCAGTTGATCAGAGTGTGCGGACATGTTACAGCAGTTGATCAGAGAGTGGACGGACATGTTACAGCAGTTGATCAGAGAGTGGACGGACATGTTACAGCAGTTGATCAGAGAGTGGACGGACATGTTACAGCAGTTGATCAGAGAATGAACGGACATGTTACAGCAGTTGATCAGAGAGTGGATGGACATGTTACAGCAGTTGATCAATGAGTATGAGTACATATTACAGCATTTGATCAGAGAGTGGACGGACATGTTACAGCAGTTGATCAATGAGTGTTCAGACTTGATAAAGGTGGCTAAGTTTCCGTTTACACCTTGGTTTTGCAATGGCAGGTAGAATTGCTTTTATTCTTCCTGTGAATCCAGAATCGCTACAAAACGCAGATTGAACTTACAATTCCACTACTTTCAATGGCACTACAATGGTGTTGATTAACCAATAAATTGCGCAAATAAAATTGCGGGACAAATGTTGCCCAAAAGAAGTTCTGGAACTTCTATTGAGACAACATGCGTCCCATATTTTTTTTTTGGGCAATAATCATGGCAAAATTGCACTGCCATTGAAAGTTACGGTGGTTGCAAGTGCTTTTTGAGGCTATTCTGGAATCACAAGCAAAATAACTGCAATTCTACCTGCGATCTGGAACGCCAAGGTGTGAAAGGCTGAGTGAATGATGAGGAATACAGTGGCAGCAACAATAACATTTTTTAAAAATGGCATTAAGAAAAAAAAAAAGACAATTGTTATATTAGAGACTCGTGAGGGTGTCAAAGTGCCTCACCATGTTTGCTCTGCCTAAAATAGGATTCGATCTCACTCAGGAGCAGGAGACACAGGGGAGGCAGTGAGCGTGCTTTGCTTCTTACCAGAACGCGTTCTGTGTCTCCTGTGCACGCTGCCACCCAAGGGGAGGGTAGCAGTGGGTGGGAGCCTAGTGACATCGTGGCTCCGCCCACCTGGTGCCACAAAGACGACCCATGGAAATCTGAGTTTTGCAGGGCTCCATGCTCTAAAGGGGGTGACATCTGAAAGGCAAGATGTCACTAAGCAGGCTACTTATATATAAAGTGACAAATGGAATTAAAAAATATTGCGCTAACTAACAAATGCGAAAAGATAAATATGGAGCTACTGACACGAACAACCTTCCCAAATTGTCTAAGTAAACCGATAAATTAAAAATGCAGCGCTAATAAATCCAAATTGTTCACCGTGATTGATCCAACCTCAGTGTTAATGTCCATAAATCAAAAAATATAATATTGAAATAGATGAAAAATAAATAGCAAAATAACATGTAAAGTTCACACAAAGTCCTCCACCGCTCAGGAAGATGTGGATGATGGTTCCAGTAAGTTGTAATGCACCCGCATGCACTGTGCACCTTCACCAATTATATAAGGGTACTCTTACCAACAGTAAGGAGTATGTACGCATGAAACATGTAATCACCAGATACGTATCCGATGGACCTCAAGCACATCCAGGATAATGAACCACCTTCCAGAACCACATGATATATGTTCAGAGGGGCTCCAATGACGGGTAATTCTCACCACAGTTTCAACGTGCCTCAGTGAAAATATAAACTCTACATAGTGAAGTACTGTTGACAAGTACAAATTTATTAAAAAGAATCTCACTTACATGATAAAAGCAATAGACAAGCGATATGGAATTCCAATCAGATAAAAGAACAACGTGGTGCTAGACAAACGTTGTTCTTTTATCTGATTGGAATTCCATATCGCTTGTCTATTGCTTTTATCATGTAAGTGAGATTCCTTTTAATAAATTTATACTGGTCAACAGTACTTCACTATGTAGAGTCTATATTTTCACTGAGGCACGTTGAAACTGTGATGAGAATTACCCGTCATTGGAGCCCCTCTGAACATATATCACGTGGTTCTGGAAGGTGGTTCATTATCCTGGATGTGCTTGAGGTCCATCGGATACGTCTCTGGTGATTACATGTTTCACGCGTACATACACCTTACTGTTGGTAAGAGTACCCTTATATAATTGGTGAAGGTGCACAGTGCATGCGGGTGCATTACAACTTACTGGAACCATCATCCACATCTTCCTGAGCGGTGGAGGACTTTGTGTGAACTTTACATGTTATGTTGCCATTTATTTTTCATCTATTTCAATATTATATTTTTTGATTTATGGACATTAACACTGAGATTGGATCAATCACGGTGAACACTTTGGATTTATTAGTGCTGTACTTATATATAAAACCTTTGCAATAATGGTATTAGTTTACATCCGTTTTAACTTACCAGCATGTCTTTGGAGTGTGGGAGATTGTGGGAGAAAACCCACACAAACACAGGGAGAACATACAAACTCCATGCAAACAACATTCTAGTCATGATTCAAACTTAAGACCCCAGTGCTGCAAGGCAGGAGTGCTCGCCACTGTGCTGATCTGTACAATAAGTCCATCATATTAGATAGAAAATGGAAGGGTTAGAAACTATCAGATTTTTGATGATGTCTGGATCCTCTAGCAACATTTACCCTCTCTATTCAAAATGTGATGGGAAAAACAAAATGATACAATTGCCCCCGGAACAGATGGTGAGGGTAAACCTTCTAATGGGGACAGTTGTTCCTGTGAGACCTGTCTAAAGGGGATTTCATCACGATTATTATAAAGGATGCCATTACTGACTATTGGGGGGGGGGGGGGATGCAGAGAAAACACTGAAACGCCATTTTGTCCTGGACTCCATTTTAAGATGCCCCTTCTTCACTCTGTCTCTCAATGTCCCCCCCCTTCCATTTCACAATCCACAGTTTGCACGTACAGGCAAGATCTAATCTCTAGTTCCAATTACTACATTTCACGTACCAGCCACTACCAGTTATTAAGGGCATTTACTTTCGTTTCTCCTTAATCTCAACCCCATAGCTCTAGGCGTGTCAAGATGTAGATTTCCTCTTCAACCCAAGGAGGAGTTTTGCTAATTATTATAATTGCTAACCTATAGTGTTATAGTTATTTGGAATATCATTAACTTTGTATAATTGCTAACCTATAGTGTCATATGTTACAGAATATCATTAACTTTGTAACGCCCTTCACAGTAATGTATAAATGTTTGGCTCAAAGAAATACAAGACAGAATAATTTTGGCGTACAAACTGTCTGTGTGTGTGTTACTCTTCACGCTAAGATTATTCTCCGGGATCCACGAAAATACAGATTGGGTCGGTCCAAGCCAGTCAGGACAGCAGGCCTCGCTTACACCCAAACAAACTTTGGAGGTTCCACTGAGATCGGAAGGTTATCCCCAAAACCGGTAAGGTATACAATTTTTTGTCTATCTGCCGGGATTTTGGGGCGCTGACCAAAATCCGGATAAAAGTGCTTTTTAGTATGTACGTGCCATGACCCACTTTGGAAGTGGATAGTACAGTACATTAAAGGGGGAGAGTCGCTGCACGAAAATTCTAGCCGGCTAGGGGGGAATATTTTGTGTTTCCGGGAGGCACCCTATTGTTCTGGGTAACATAGTCATAATAGTCCCCTTATTTTGTGTTTCGAGGAAACACTATTTTGTGTCTCGAGAAGTATATGTTTGGTCTTGATTTTCTCTCCGGGAGAGAAGGTTGGTTGGACGGCCCACTATGTCTGAATTTCTTTTTATTTGTGCTTCTCTTACTATCGCTAGAGTGATAAGACAATCTGTTTGTATGGTATAAGGGTCCAAGTTGGTAAGTACGGACCAGTACCATTGTTATTTATTTCCTGTGTATTTCTTTGTGTGATACTCATGACATTCTTCGGTGTTCAATAAGATGAAGGCTTCCCGAGTATAGGAGAGTTGTACTGCTTTGAACACAGGATTTGAGATAAAATGCATGGAAAGATTTTTCAGTGTCTAGTGTTTTAAATGTTTGACATAATTAGAGCACCTTACAATCTTTACGCCTGGTCAACTACTAGAGAAAACACCCAAGAAAATTTAATGAGCTAAAGTTGCTCTATAAAGTAAAACTATGCTCCTTCTCGGAATAGGCGAGATATGCAAGATGTCTTAGTCTGTGTATGTGAAATTAATTACTGTCTAGTTAACCCATGGGTGGACAATTTGGAGGTACGCTGGGCTTTTTTTGTTATCTATGAAGAGGTTAAATGCATTCCATTCTGTAGTGAAAGTGAGATGATAAACGGGTAATAATAAGTGCAACTGGTTTATATATTTGAAGGTTTATGTAAGTTAAACATTGGAAAAGAAAGTTTTGTGAAGATGTGAAAGAGTACATTGTAAGTAAGCTGATGTGAGTAAAAAATGGATTTTTTTGTATAACTTACCGTAAAATCCTTTTCTCTGAGTTCACTGACAGACGCAGCCTTCTTATGACACATGGGGTTATGCTCATCCTACTAGGAGTAGACTAGGCAAAAACAAACAAAAGCGTAGGTTGGCCCCTCCCAGGGGGCCGTCCTCACCTCAGCATATAATCCCCCTGCTCTGCATAGCACATCAGTTCGTAACAAGCTGTACAAAACCAACGCAGAGGGGTGGGTGCTGCGTCTGTCAGTGAACTCAGAGAAAAGGATTTTACGGTAAGTTATACAAAAAATCCATTTTTCTCTTCCGTTCACTGACAGACGCAGCCTTC
>BLSH010555640.1:1076608-1095712 GCA_018402905.1 Glandirana rugosa
TCCCACACCAAGCTCAGACTCTACTTGCTACCTACCTCTCTCTTTCTTTCTTTCTTTCTTTCTCCCGATTACAAAATATCAAAATGAAATTCCGTCTGACACGTGAAACTTTCTTCTCCTTATCCTCTCTCAGACCCTGAAATTTATATGGGGATAACAGTGAATAAAGAATGATAGTTTGTTTTGTATATACATCATAGATTTTTTTTTTTTTTTGATTAAAATAACTTATGTCAATTTTTGTATAGACAGAAACTCACGTAGTGTCTTTGTTCGTTAGACATAGGAATTGATCTCAACTCGCTTGAAGATCTTCAGGCCGGTTCGGGACAAAGTTCGGGTTCTGTCCGGACCCGGACCCGGACTTTGTCCCGAAGTTCTGCAGAACCAGCAGAACCCGGACTTCTAGAAGTTCGCTCAACTCTAGTTAAGGATACAGATTGCTTGTTTCTGTGATGCACTCAAAGACAGATATGTTTTTAACTGTATTCAATAAAATTAGTTTTTTTTTTTTTTTAGATACTACATATATGTTTTGTTTGATAGTAAGAAATAAGTGACAATAGGGGTATATTTAAAGTCCCAGACTCTCTCCTATTCCTCTTCTTTCAAAGTGCACAGTCTGCCTTAAAGTAAAACTATAAAACATTAGCCCTCTTTCTTTCTTTCTTTCTTTCTCTCTCCATCCATCGTTCATCTCAGACTCGAACCACACCCTTTGAGCCACGCCCAGTTTTCCACTTTGCGCCCCACATTTTTCCCATTCAGCTATGACACACCTACAAATGACTGCCCCACCCCCTAATTATAAGACCCCGACTACTGGCAAAAAAGTGTCCCTATAAATTTTTGGACAATGTTGGCAACTATGCAATCTCTGTCATGTTCCTGGCAGCCCCCCCTACAGTTATAACACACCTAGGGAACACACTTAACCCCTTGATTGCCCCCTAGTGTTAACCCCTTCCCTGCCAGTGACATTTATACATTGATCAGTGCATTTTTAAAGCACAGATCAATGTAATAATGTCACTGGTCCCCAAAAAGAGTAATTTGGGGTCATATTTGTCCACTGCAATGTCGCAGTCCCGCTAAAAATCGCAGATCGCCACTACTATTAGTAAAAATTATTTAAAAAAATAAAAGTCCCTAAATCTATCCCATAGTTTGTAGATGCGATAACCTTGTGCAAAATCAATCAATATTTGTGATTTTTTTTTTTTTTTTACCAAAAATATGTAGAAGAATATATATCGGCCTAAACTGATGAATAAATTTTTTTTAAATATATATATATATTATAACAGAAAGTAAAAAAAAAATGTTTTTTTTTTAAATTGTCACTCTATTTTTGTTTATAGCGCAAAAAAAAAAAAAATACAAAACCGAGGTGATCAAATACCACCAAAAGAAAGCTCTATTTGTGGGAAAAAAGGACATCAATTTTGTTTGGGTACAACATCGCACGACACTGCAATTGTCAGTTAAAGTGATGCAGTGCCGTATCGCAAACAATGGCCTGGTCAGGAAGTGGGTAAATCCTTCCAGGGCTGAAGTGGTTAACAAAGGTAAACTGGCCCAAAATAGTAAAAAAAAAAAAAATAAAAAAATAAAAAAATAAAAAAAGTTTAAATTTAGTTGTAAATATTTCTTATGGTTATAATTTACCACCGAAGACCAACCCAAAATAAATTCTCCTGCTCTTGACCATTGCAGCAATACCATATATGTTATATTATACAGAAGTGTGGCGCTATACTCAAAAAGTTTGAAATAGAAATCAGATAAAGTGCTAGTGCAAAAATAACCTAAAAAAAAAATCACATATAATGAATTAAAACTATTAAAAGTGCATCTGTACTAGATCACATGTACAGTCACTAAACATTCAAGGGAAAAATTGTAGTGAAAAAAGTTCATCATAATATATCTCCATAGTCCATTAAAGGTGCAAACGTGTAGAAATATGAAAAAATATGAGAAGTGTAAACATAAATACAGAAAGTCCCAATCCGTGAACATCATTCAAACCCACTGGGTATACAGAAACTGCCAAACGTTCATCAGCATCCTTAATAGGCGATTGGCGATACAATGAAGTGAAGGTGGACGAGGATAGGCAGTGTGCCACATATTGGTGCAATCCGTTAACGTCTAAATAAGAGGCTTACCGGAAATAAAATATATTCGAGCCTGGATATGTCTAAGGAACCCAGAACATCTTCGTATGGTAGGGGATAGTCACACAACCTGGTACCCTTGGCATCGTCACACAGCCTGGTACCCTTGGGGAATCCCACAGCGTCACACGGCCCACTGTCCTCTAGGAGTCCCACAGCGTCAGCAAAGGATCCTCATAAGCGCATCATACCATAATGTACTCCGGTGCCCAAGTATAGTATAAAAACAAAAGGTACCACATAGCATAAAACCTCAAAAATGAAGGGCTTTAATGAACGCTGCCAAATAAGTTAAAAGAATCAATGTTAAAGCCGAAATAAAAACTGATGGATCCACAAAAAGATGGCGTAGCAATCTGCGGTCAACAACACCCGACGCGTTTCATCTAAACAGACGTCGTCTGGGGAGGAAAACGGTGTCAGTTTTGTTTGGGTACAACGTCGCGCGACTGTGCAATTGTCAGTTAAAGCGATGCAGTGCCATATCGCAAAAAATGGCCTGGTCAGGAAGTGGGTAAATCCTTCCGGGGCTGAAGTGGTTAACAAAGATAAACTGACCCAAAATAATAAAATAAAAAATAAATGTTGTTTTTAAATTTAGTTGTATATATTTTTTATGGTTATAATTTACCACTGAAGACCAACCCAAAATAAATTCTCCTGCTCCTGACGATTGCAGCAATACCATATATGTATATGTTAGTTGTTGTATGTACCCATAGTACAGCCCAGAAGCAAGAGTGCACATTTTGCTTTTTGTTATCCTTCCTAAAACACACTGATTTTTTTAAATTCTACCCAAAATATGATGACCGTGACTTGACCCTAACACTAACTCTGACAAACCTTGATCTTGTTATTTTTTTCTCTCTTTATTTTGTATTTTTTATTTTTAATTTGTTTTTAACATTGTATCTTTCTCTTCATTCAGAAGAGGAAGTAAACCCAGGGGCGGGCTCACTGACTGATCAGAGGCTATTACAGCGATCAGGTGACCCGTACCTAAAGTCTTGGGTCCCGATTGCGCACCAGTGCACAAAGCAAGGTCCATAAAGACATGGGTGAGCTTGCTTGGCCTGCACAGAGTCCTGACCTTAATCCGAAAGAATACCTTTGGGATGAATTCGAGCGGAGACTGCGAGCCAGACCTTCTCGTCCAACATCAGTGCCTGACCTCACAAATGCGCCTCTGGAAAAATGGTCAAACATTCCCATAGACACTCCTAAACCTTATGGACAGCCTTCCCAGAAGAGTTGTAGCTGTTATAGCTGCAAAGGGTGGGCCAACTCCATATTGAACCCTATGGACTAACACTGGGATGGCAAGTTCATGTGCGTGCAAAGGCAGGTGTCCCAATACTTTTGGTAATATAGTCTATGCGGGCCCAAGGAAAAAAGCCCACTTCCGTGAGGCCGCATATGTGTGCAGTCGGCGGGAAGGGGTTAAAGCGGAACTTCACTGTCTCAATTAGCATCCTTATGCTGCTAGCATTAGTAAATACATTTTACATTTCTTCATTTACTTCCTGGTTTAGAGGCCCAGGCAAATTATGTCATGCATTCCAGGAGTCTTCAAGAGGGGTTTTCTCAGCTAAGCACACCCTCCCGCATGCATACCTGAGCTAAGGGCAGATGGATTCCAGGAAGCAAAGGCAACTTGCATCATCTGCCCTTACTAAAAATGCTAGGGTGGGTTTTTTCAAAGTAATATCTTACCTAAATAAATCATAAAGACATGGATGTTTGGGTGAATTTGCTTTGAATAGTACAACTGAGTTAAGTAGCATTTTAGGTTTGTGATGCACAGATGCAGTTTAGCTCCGCGTTAAGCAGTGACATAATGCACAGCACTGTGATTGCAGTAACACACTGCAAAAAATGTGAATCTGGCCCGCAAACGTTCTCCTAATGTCCGTTATGTAATGTGCTGACAATCAGCATGATGTATTAGGGAAAGAAGCGCAGACACACTAACTTTTCACATGTGTCATCTGTTTCTTACCCATTTCAAGCAGTGGAAGAAAAAAAAATACGTATTTATAATTTTAAATAATTCTGATTTCTAACCATTCATCCAGAGTTCCCCTTAATTTTTCTGACATGTTGTCTAATTGCTGCTTTGGCCTTCAGCCACTGAACTGCATTTCTCGGATATGCACACATCTATGAAGTATGCTGCTTTCTCCAAAGTAAACGACTGTTGTACCGTGTGTACAGAGATGTTGGTCCAACAAAGCTCTACGTGCAAAACACGCATGCTCAGAAGTCAGGAACGCCCGGAAGTGTCCATTCGTGTAAACCTACGGTCCTAATTCACAAATCACATGCAACTGAACTTCCTCTTTATATGCTCGTAGCACGTCATCACAATAGGCTTGGTAGTACGATCGCTTAGTGCACGTCAGTACGCAAGACACAACAGCCAACATACGGTTTTGGACGTCCATAGCTTCCCCATCTAAACAGTGTGGACTTATGAATCATCCACTGCCAGCTATTAGGGCCAGCATTCACAGCTGTCAGAATACCCAAACACTGATTTGCAGCTTATTGGCTGCAGTCATTGTTCTAATGGTCGCATTATAGCCCATGAAAAGCTGAAGGCGACATCGATGTTGTTCAGGAATCATAGATCGGCCATGACAGTTTTGTAGACCAGTTACATATTGCAGCAGCAAATACTTAGGAATGCACCTCCATCAGGGCCAGCCCTACCATGGGTCCATTGGACCCAGGCAGCAATTTTAGAGGGGCAGCAAATTAAACCACAGCCACCTTTCTTTCTCTTCTATTTACCCAGAAAATTGACAGTCAAGATTTTTTTTCCAGCAATTTTGTGTGTCATGACGACAACTGCCCCCCGGGCTGCTCCACCTGCCCCTATACTGCCATAGCCTGTCTATATACTACCCTAGCCTGCACCTATACTACCCTAGCCTGCCTCTATACTGCCCTAGCCTGTCTATATACTGCCCTAGCCTGTCTATATACTATCCCAGCCTGCCCTTATACTGCCATAGCCTCTCCATATACTACCCTAGCCTGTCCATATACTACCCTAGCCTGTCCATATACTACCCTAGCCTGTCCATATACTACCCTAGCCTGCCCCTATACTGCCCTAGCCCACCCCTTGGAATCATACATAATGGTACGTTATATAATTTTGCCTATAAACAAGGCGCTGTTGCATGTAAATCTGACTTCCTCATAAAAGTAATTTTAGTTTTAAATTATCATTATATAAAATAATGGATTTGGGGACCTTTTGGTGGTTATGATTTTTTTATTTGGAGGGGGGGGTGCGCATTTCATTCTTGGACCCAGGCAGCATAATGTCTTGCCCTGACCTCCATAGCCTTTTAATGTAGCTCACAATTTCAAAAGAGCCTGTTATCTCAATTTAGGGACAGCAGACACCAGCGCAAAGACCTTTGCAGAGCTTTAAACAGCTAATTGAGTTCTAGCAGGATGTCTGTTAGGTTCTTCTGATCATAAAAAAAATCTACAGATTACCACCTCCTCTGACCGATCCTAAAACTATCCATGGTTTGTAGGGCACTTACAACACTAGTAACATTCAGTGTTGTCAACCTACCAGATTGAAATTTACTGACGCGTCACCTAAAATTTACTGCCACCGCCAAGTTTTTACTGCCATTTCCAAAAGTTACAAAATGACAGTTTTAAGTGCAAATTTCAGGATTTAGGCTACAAACAAGTACAATATGCAATTAGCAATATGATTTAGAGTAGATATTAAGGCAAAAAACATATTTTATTTTGGATATAGTACACAAGTAGCTTGGGGACAGGACTCAGGAGGGCAAGAAATTAGAATGGGCGGCACACACATGAAACTGACTCTCGCAGTGATACTGACAGCAGTGTGCAGCAGCACAGATGACGATGAGACTTCACCGACACGATACGTACCCTCCTAAGTCACAGTGACAGTCTCTCTCCACACCAGGTGCTCCCACCTGCCCACTCCAGTCTAAACAGCACTAATAATCCCACTCCCGTCCTGCCTTGCTCCCAACCCACACACGAGACTCTGGCCATTCTGCTTGGCTCTCTTGCACCAACATCACACAGCATCGCCTCCCAGAGCCGCCTGAACACACTGTAGCAGGCACACGGATGGTCTCGGTCAGCTCCGGACCAAGCCGAGGGTCACACCCATATTTTTTAATGGCAACCTTTTCCTTTTACTGGCATTTACTGGTAGGAAAAAAATTGCCTGTTTTTTACTGGCTGCCAGTAAAAATACTGACGGTTGGCAACACTGGTAACATATAGGGTGCCATAAAATGTCTACCTAGGAAGCAGTGAGGTGTGAGGGCGACCTCTCAGAGACCTCTGCCCAATTGACAACTTAACAAAATCCACACACAATTCATAAAATTGAAAAAGATCAAGACAGATTAATATTAAGTATATACTTGAATGGGGATTATCATTTTGAACAAATCGAGGTCATACATGATTAAGTTAGCACATACAAAGTGTGAGATAGCAGTCAGATACCTCCTGGGTGACAGGCCCACTCTGTGTTTGGTTTTACTGGACATAAAATTGAAAGCTGAACAATAATCTACTGGTTTCTAGAATGCAACCTGCACATATTGGAAGTTATTATTAGTATGAAACTATGTGTAAGGGAGGGCCATGATACAGTCATGAACATGAAGGCCACTCCTCAGACGCTTAATTGGTCAGATGGCCTCGGTCAACGCCCCTTTTATCCCAGAGAAAACAGGGATGCCAGGACATTGTGACAGTTCTCACGTACCATCAACCAAGGAACATCTGTCAAGTTATGATAGCCAACACCTTGCTCATTGACTGAACTCTGCCAAAACCAAGGACTTTGCAAGTTTTCTTCCTTTTCAAAAAAAAAAAAAAAAGGAAAACCCACTTATAGAATATCTTATATAAACAGGAATATTTATCATTTAACTACTACTACTACTCCACTAACGGGGACATAGACTATATCCATTGTGACCAGATGATATCAAACATTGAGTTTCTTAAATGTGTGTTTTTCAAAAGAAATCAGCCTATTAAGATCTAATCAGACAAAGTAGGAGGATATGGAGAGGTCCACTTAACGGCAATTTGTCTGTGGGCCACAAAAGAGAACGCAAAACAGTATTAGAGATAGGAGGAGTATAAAGAGTAGCATCAAGATCACCTAATAGGCATATAAGTGGCTCAACAGGAACATGGAGGAGCCCATTAAGTGTGCCAACCACCTCCTGCCAATAGTTCTGGAGTTTGGGGCCCCACCACAAAAGATGTACAAGAGTACCTGGATTGTCACATCTGGCACAGGCTGGGTCAGGTCTCAGATCTCTATAGAATACAAAAATTCTGGGGTTCTATATACCCTGTGGAGAATAAAAATCTGGGTCAATCTATGTGAAGGAGAGTGAGAGAGGCAAGAGGGAGGGACCAAAGAATCTCTTCCCAAACCTCCTCAGAGATAGAACCAATATCCTGTTCCCATACTGCCTTGGAATGAATAGGAAACCTAAAAAAATGTATCCAATAGGACCGTATATGTTACAAAGATGAGTTCCTTAGTTGACTTTGCTTGTACTATTCTATCCAAGGCATGGGTGGGAAAAAAGGACACTTCAACTGAACTGGGCATGTAATGCGTGACACAACTGGAGGAACTGATACAACCATCTTCACTGTAAGGGGTACTCTTGTCCTCAACTGCTCATAGGTTTTAGGATAGCCAATCTCAGAGTTGGACTAAGGTGTTTATCCCTGCTTTCTCCCATCTAGGAAAGCCCTGGAGAGTAGATAATTCAGGGAGCCTATCATTTCCCCAGATTGGGGTATACCTGCTAGGACAGGAAATCCTCATCATTTGTTTAGCTGCATCCTATACTTTGTACATTAAGACTGGGTTCACACCTATGCGAACTGAATGCGGCTTACACCGCATCAAATTCACAGGACACTTGAAAACAAGTTGTTTTCAAGGTTTCCAGTTCACATGTGTGCGGTGCATTCGCACTCCGCATTGCACAGAAAACGTGTGGGTTTCCTGTACAATGCGGTGTGAATTCCAGCCCCATTTTGTTGATGGGAACACATCTGATTTGGGATGTTTCCCCCTCCTCACTGCACCTCCCCACTCCCTCCCGTCAGCCGATGCACTGTGAGATCAGACAGGAAATGCTGAACAGCAGCTCCTCTCCTTCTCACAGGCATCCGAGCTGGAATTTGCACCGGACAGGTGTGAATCCAGCCTTATACCAGGGTAGGCATTGCAAAAGATGACCCCCCCAAATTATCCCCTCCAATACGTGCAATGGTGGCTGACCCCCAAATAGGAAAAAAAACAAATTGCAGCACTGGATGGAGACTCAGAGTCCCATCCCGCAAAATGCTGTAGTTGGGCAGCTAGAAAGTATATTCTTGGATAGAGTACTGCTAATCCCCCAACATCTTTGGGGTATTGAAACACTTCCAATGTTATATGAGGGGCTCTCTTTCACCAGATCAAGTGTCTAAATAAACTATTAATCAGTGGTGGCTGGTGGTATATTTTTGGGGGGTGGGGCATCAAACAATACACCCCCCGGTCGGTTACCAGCCCCGCACTTACCCCATCTATGGCACGGGTAGTGCTTCCTCTGCTTTACCTCCTCTGCATCAGGGCGGACGTGCATCTCCTCCCTCCTCCTCCTATGCCAATATGATCAATTCTACTTTAAGCCAATCTGGAAACGGGTTTTAGGACACGCTTCCTGATTGGCCGGGAGAAAAATCAGTGTGACAATAGCGAATATTCATTCGCTATTGTCACACAACTGGGTGGGCTCAAGGCACGTTGCCCTGCGCCCCGAGCCCACCCTTTTTTGAAGCCTATTAGAGCCTCTGGCTCTAATCACGTGTTTCAAAAAGATTATGGGGTTGAACGCATGGATAGGGGGGCGGCACCCCTGCGCCCTGCTTTACAGGCTGCCACTGCTGTTAATTTTGTTGTAAATACAGAAGCTGAGACATCCTAATCATCTTAAGTAGGTTAATATGATCTACTATTGACAGAGGTAACTTACTCAAAGTTTTACTTTTTGTAATTGTGTAGAAAAAACTAATTACAGACATGCCTCAAAACAATTTTCATTTAACATTGCAACCTGAAACTCAAAAAAAGCAGAAAAAAAACCTGTAGTCAATTGCAACTATTTTTGCAGATCAAGCAGAGGAAAAAAAATATGGAATTGCTCAATTCTGAGAAAAATATAATGGAATCATCATGTACTTTGCAGTTCTAAAACAACCGTCTACAGTTGAAAAAAAGAGTGCTTGCACACCTTGGTGAGCTTTTGCACCAACCTTATTGACATGACTCATGGCTCCAACATGAGAGATGTCAGTTGAAACAAAGGAGAATATTGTAAAACTTCTTCAAGAAGGTAAATCTTCACGGAAGGTTGCAAAAGATGTTGGTTGTTCCCAGTCAGCGGTCTCTAAAATCTGGACCACGTACAAATCAAATGGGAAGGTTGTTAAAGGGAAGAGTACTGGTAGACCAAGGAAGGCATCAAAGCGTCAAGATAGAAAACAAAGCAATATGCACAACAAAACAAATGAGGAACAAATGGTTAGAAACTGGAGTCAATGTCTGTGACCGAACTGTAAGACATCGCCTAAAGGAAATGGGATTTACATATAGAAAAGCCAAACGAAAACCATCATTACCACCTAATCAGAAAAAAACAAGGTTACAGTGGGCTAAATAAAGGCAACCATGGAGTGTGGATGACTGGATGAAAGTGATATTCAGTGATGGATCACCAATCTGCATTGGCCAGGGTGATGATGCTGGAACTTTTGTTTGGTGCCTTTCCAACGAAATGTATGAAGACGTCCATCTAAAGAAAACATGCAAATTTCCACAATCAATGATCATATGGGGTTGTATGTCAGGTAAAGGTACGGGGGAGATGACCGTCATTAAATCTTCAATAAATTCACAAGTTTATATTGAGATTTTGGCCACTTCTCTTATTCCATCAATTAAAAGGATGTTTGGCGAGGATGACATCATTTTTCAGGATGATAATGTATCTTGCCATATGGCAAAAGCTGTGAAAACTTTCCTTCAAGAAAGACGTATGAGGTCAATGGCATGGTCTGCAAATAGCTTGGACTTCAATCCAATTGAAAATCTATGGTGTAAATGAAAGAAAATGGTCCATGACAAGGCTTCAACCTGCAAAGCTGATCTAGCAACTGCAATAAGAGAAAGTTGGAGCCGGATTGATGAAGAATACTGTTTGTCGATGGTGAAATCCATGCCTCAGAGAATTCAAGCTGTTATAAAAGCCAGAGGTGGTGCAACAAAGTACTAGTGTTGTCGTTTTTCATGATTCCATAATATTTTACTCAGAATTGAATGGTTCCATATTTTTTTGCTCTGCTTGATCTACAATTTTCTTTCTTTTTTAGTTTGTAAGTTTCTTAATGCCAGAAGGTTGGAACGTTAAATGAAAATAGTTTTTTTTTTCTACATAAACAATTGAATGAACATTTTTCAAGAGTGGTGACTCCATACTTTTTACCCGGGGTTGTATGCCTGCACAAAGCACTCCAGAATGATGATCCCCCCCCCCCCCTTTCCAGCAGACAGCAGGTGATTGACAGTCTCAGCTGTGCACAGTTCCCCATGATATTGTGTAGAAGGGGGTGTGTCCATTCCCTCCACTCAGTTCCCAGACTACTGTAAGGAACCATTCGGGGCCATCAGAATGCCTATGCGTGGGCGCACGCCCGTGCGAGCGCGTATGCGTCAGCAATGGCACCAAAACGGCCATTTAAGCTGACAGCACCCTGCAATTGGTGCTGTCCATTCGACAGCATTCCTGTAACCTGTGACCCCTGTGTTTACTCTGAAGAGATCTTCCTGTACCTGTGATCCCGGCTTTACTTGGACTTTGTTGCTTTCTGCCTGCCCTGACCTCCGGCCTGTCTAAGACTACTCTTTTGCCTGCTCCTTTGTACCTCCGCATGAGCTTCAGTGGACCCTCACATACCAACAGTGACCCAGTCCAGCCCTCGTGCCCCTTTGTGCTCCAGAACTCCCTGTCTGCACTATCAGGGATTCTTGAACCAGGGCCACAAGAGAGGTTATCTCCTGCATAAGTCAGACTCGTCCACCAGGTGCGTGATAACTACACTCAGCCCCCTGCTCTATGCTGTGCAGTGTGTGGCATCAGATTCCTGCCTCCTGTTGTCTGACATTCAGAAATGCTGTTTAAAATGTATGCTTTGGGAGGCTGTAGAGGAGAGTGAGTACAGATATATATGGCTTTATCACTTCAGTTGGCATATGTATATGTTTACCAACCACGTTAATATTGAAGCTTTTTGAGATTTAAGTGGTTGGGTTCACATCTAATGCATTTGTACCATTGTAAGCATTTGTAAGCAACTGTATTTACTGCATGCATGCTATTTTATTGATTTTTTGCAATATTATATAAAAAATTAATTTCACAAAGATTATAACCCAGGCTATAAAAATATAGATAGTGTCTTCGGTTCCATTGGGCGTCTATTACATTACAACTCTAGCCAAAATTCTTTCTAGTTTTGAATGGTGAGTAGTAGGGGTTATACAACCTCTGTCAGGTTTTATTGCTGTCTGTGTCCTAATTGATGAGATGTAAGCTCACTATATCTTGCAGACTATCATCAGAAGAAGAAATAGTAATAAGCTATTTAAAATTACAAGTAGAGGGTATACTCTCCAAAAGGGACACTTGTACTGATGCCAACTGTCAAAGGTGGGATTTCTTTTCATTTTGGGTGGATTTCCAGTCACTTCCTGTGTTCTGTGGGGACAGATAGTGCAGGCAAATCTAGTTAATGGGGACAAAGAAAAAAATCTGCTGGAGATTCTGAAACTTTTTATTCTATCCAAAACTTATAGTCCAGGGATATGCAATTAGCGGACCTCCAGCTGTTGCAAAACTACAAGTCCCATCATGCCTCTGCCTTTGGGTGTCATGCTTCTGGCTGTCAGAGTCTTGCTATGCATCATGGGACTTGTAGTTCTGCAACATCTGGAGGTCCGCTAATTGCATATCCCTGGTAGTCTGTCTGGAGTTACACTTTAAGACAACTGTGCAGTTTCAGATCATTTGAAATAAAATAATTTATGGGTAAAAAAACTTGTTCATGAAAAATAAAGGTTTTCAGTTGCTAAATGTATTCATTAATTATTTAAGTTTTCAAGTGTATTTATTGGTGATATTGTAACACTGACACTCCAACTGCCATCCAGAGCTTTCTGAGACAAATTCCTTTTTAATCTCTAAAATCCCTATTCTGTTTACAATTATCCCACTTTCTGAACCTCCTACAACTCATATGTGTACAAGACTGAAAGAGGAATCCTCGACTGTGGTTACTCCTAAAATATATCAAGATAAAAATAGATATTGTATGGATTCTAAAATCATAACAGACTGATCTGCAGCCATCCTTTAACACCTCCTTCTTTGAATTCCTCCCCACAATAAAAATATGCAACTCTGTAAATTATAAAGAAAAAAAAATAAATACCAAACAAGATTACTAAAAAAGCCCATCTTTGGGAAGGTCTAACTTTTTCAAAAAAAGGACTCTGGTCCTACCCCTCTGCGGACCCTGCATTTTTTTTACATATTACCTGGTCATAGAAATTGCTGATAAACTCTGGTTGATGTCACCTTCAGCTCCCCAGCAGTACAGGGAGGTGAAATCTGCAGGGCCAGGGCTGGTGCAAGGATTTTTGACATTCTAGGTGAAACCTCATTTTGCCGCCCCGTTTGACTCCACCCCATTTGTCCTGTCCATGTATAGGATGGGAGTGGCGGAGGTGGAGATTTTTGCTGTGCCTCTCTACCTCTTTCTTTAGCCGTGGTCCACAGGCCGACACCTGTGCCTCTGGTCCCGGCCTAAAGACAAATACACAGGTATATGGACAGGCTAGGGTAGTACATGGACAGGCTGGGGTAGTACATGGACAGGCTGGGGTAGTACATGGACAGGCTGGGGTAGTACATGGACAGGCTGGGGTAGTACATGGACAGGCTGGGATAGTACATGGACAGGCTGGGGTAGTACATGGACAGGCTGGGGTAGTACATGGACAGGCTGGGGTAGTACATGGACAGGATGGGGTAGTATATGGACAGGCTGGGGTAGTATATGGACAAGATGGGGTAGTTTTTGGACAGGCTGGGGTAGTATATGGACATGGGCTTGGCGCCCTGGGCAGCAGTGCGCCCTAGGCGGCCGCCTACTCCGCCTAGTGGTAGAGCCGACCTGTGCACGGCACCCCATGTAATAGGCACATCCTGTAGAGCTGGGGAGGAGGGACGTTGAGAAGACCAATCAAGAGCATATAACTAAGCAGGTTGGATGACTGAGTCTCCTATTCAGGAAATGCCTTTTCAGCAGTTATCGGGAAGCATTTCCTGATATACATAAAAGAACCCAGTGGCTGCTTAAATAATTGCCCCAACAAGAAGGTTAGGACTCATACTTAAAGGGTTAGTTCAATTTGTATTAAGATTTACTATACAACAAAGAGCCCCAGTATTTTATAAAACATTCTTCAGTGAAGAAAAAAATTAGCTTACCTTAAAAGAAATTCCTGTAGGCCATGGGTGGCTTCCCTGAAGCCGTAGGCACTTTAATGTGTTTTGAAGTCTAAGAAAGTGTAAATGAACCCTTATGCTGGCCATACACACACAGTATTTCGGTCAAAACGGGTTGGTTTCTGAAAAATCGTTTGACAATTGCGCTGTTGGTGAACATAATTTTGACTATTGACGATTTTGACTGTGGGCTCGGCTAATGTCGATGGAGCCGAGGCAAAAACTTTTACAGTTTCAATGAAAATGTATACGTGTATGTTATAATCTAAACTAAAATAATATTCTGTCTTGTATAATTTATATAGGTTTTTATTGTTAGCGAACCATCACTACTAACATGGAAACGATCATGTAAACAAGTTTATTCTGTCAGTTAGTGACCAATTTGCTTTCGAGCGACGAATAATCGTTTAGCCAGCAAACGGCCAAAATTCTGTGCGTGTATGGCCAGCATTAGTGTTACAAAAATTAACATTTATTTGTCCCACATTAAAATCATATCTTCATCCTGAGCTTTTAGGTCTTTTTGGACAAGTTTTAATTTTGAAGCAACAGAGCCATCCATTTAACATTTGCAGTATGCACATATCAGTTGTTCCTGCAGTGTAGGGTTGTTTTGTGTCATCAAATATTAAAGCAGAAAAAACATTTTTCCATGTCCTTGTTGCTGACCTCCTACCTTCACCAACTATGCCATCCATCTTCTGCTGAGCTCTGTAGTTCCTCTGTATTAGCCTGCTGAACTTGCTGAAAAAACTGTTATTCCCCTGTGATTTCCTGTTTGTAAGACTGCTGGCCGTTCTCCATCCTGTACTGGCAGGCAGCGGTCCGACACGCCTTCCTGTAGTTTTCTAACAGCCCAGCAGGCATTTCTATTTCCGCCTGCTGGGCTGTAGTGGGTGGAGGGGGTCTCACAGCCCCTGGTCTGTGCCGCCCATAGAGGTTGTTTCCTCCTCCCTCTTCCTCTCTGTCAGCAACGTCCCCCCCCCGCCCCTCGTCCACCCGCCCGCCATCTCTCAACAATGATAGAGCATGGATGAACTTGAAACATGGATCATGGATGATACAAAAACAATACAGGAAACACCTCAATCCGGGATTGAGGTCCTTCCTATATTGTTTTTGTATCATCCATGATACATGTGCGATCAGTTCCACTTTCATGCCACAGATTTTTATCATGTTTTGTTTCTTTATGCATTAATACAATTTTGATAATTTTTATACAATTTACTGGGTCAGTGCCTTTAAAGTCCCACTACCAGGGGTATTCTTTTGTTTGTATTAACATAGGGATGTGGCACTATCTATGACTCCCGCCACTCATTCTGTTCTCAAAAATGCGGTTTAGAGAGTATTCCTGAGTTTCTGGTTGAGATCCACAGCAATTTCACCCGTCCCTCTCAAAACAGGTTCCTCCAACAGCAGATCATGTAAAGAGTTCTCAAAGATCCTTTAAGACACTATAAGACTGAGATAATGTGTAAGTCGATTTATAACAGTTTACAAGTACCTAGTATATGCTTACAGTAAAAAAGCTGTCAGGCTGCCAAGATTCTGCCCTCCAAAGCAAATAGCTAGAATTTATGCACAATGCCTATAGCTACAGAGGTGAATGAGGGCTTGTTCTATTTTCTCCTGTTCAAAATATCTAAATATAGATGTGGGCATAGGCTCACTTCAAGGTAAACTTGTTTATTTTTTTATTTATTTATTTCAGGTACTTCTATAGCGCTGTCAATTTACACAGCGCTTTACATATACATTGTAGATTCACATCAGTCCCTACCCTCAAGGAGCTTACAATCTAAGGTCCCTAAACTCACATTCATACATATACTAGGGCCAATTTAGACAGGATCTAATTTACCTACCAGCATGTCTTTGGAGTGTGGGAGGAAACCGAAGTACCTGGAGGAAACCCACGCAGGCACAGGGAGAACATGCAAACTCCAGGCAGGTAGTGTCGTGGTTGGGATTCAAACCAGTGCCCCTTTTGCTGCTAGGTGAAAGGGCCACCCACTACACCACTGTGCCAGTTTGCTTTGTCTTGCAGCGTTTCAATTGGATGGATATAAACCCTAAAAATGTATTTTTTCTATTTGGTCCCTTTTGGTCTGTTAGATATACCACTGAAAACCTTTTTTGTTATATCCAAGTTAAACAGAAAAATCTGTTGATCTTGCCAGAAATCTTGTGAGTTGACAACTCACTGGGCTGACTTATCAATAATATCATTTCTTAGATACCTCAGAAGACTTCAAAACTATTCCCCTCTATGTTATGGAGAACATGAGAGGGGTGGGTTTCTGTAGTCCTATCTTGTTGTCATCCTAGGACAAGAAATGTTTTACTGGAGGAATTACCAGGGGGAAATAAAGGAAGAAAAAACAGATACACTTTAAGTTTAGTTTACCGGTAAGTCCCCACCCCAAATAGAACAAGTAATTAAAAGTCAGCAGCTACAAACACTGTAGCTGCTGACTTTTACTATTAGGGCACTTACCGGTCCAAGCATCTAGCGGTGTTCTCACCTGAGCAGATTCTTGAATCGGCGCCTCCATCTTTAAGTAGTCTGTGTATAACATAAAATACAACAAATGAAAAGGTAAGTACTTAGCAAGCAACAATATCTATTAGTTGAATCACAGGTCACTGACCACCTTATATAGCTCCGTGCCTATAGTAACAATGTGGCGTTGATAATAAAATAATATGGATTTTGTTACATTTTCCAAGATTAATTTCACGCCCATACGGCACAGACATTAGTAACATTCCACAAGCATTCCAACAAAAATGCTGGAAGAAGAATTTACAATCTATTGGCTGCAACTCTCGAGTGTAGGTCAGCGTGCCATGCGAGTTGTGTTTTTGTATATAGTATACTTGTAGTCAAATATTTTGACTCTAGGGTGTGTATGGTATGCACATGTTGAATTTGCACTTCATATTCTTCTTCTGGAAAAACAATGAAGTGATATTTGGGCTTGTGCCATGAGGTTTATATAACCTTCTAAACTATATGCATGGCAAAGAGTTCACCACCAACTACAAATACATCGCACTTCACAGAAGTGAAGAATGAGATTTAAGCATTTCTATCCATTCCCATTTCCTCTTTTACTGTCCTCTGGGGCAATTTAAAATGCTACAGAGGAAGTACAGCTGTTTATAGATATAATTAGAAGCCATATGGTTCATAATTAAAGTAGAACTCCAGCCAATAGATCTTGGTTTTGGATAAATAGGAGAACTCTCAGAACCTCTGTGAAGTTTTAATTGCTCCCTATGTCACTATGGGGGGATTCCCTTCACTGCCTCGTCCATAGACATTAAGGAAGAGAGTGAAAATCCAACCTGTAAAAGAAGTCACCAGAATAGGTGTCCCTATCGGAGGATATTCACAGCATCTTTAGGAGTAATCTTTTTTTAGTGTGAATTGCACTAGAAGTCTCTGCCTTCTTTAAGTGGAATAGATTTGGATTGATAATGGATTTGTATAAATAAAGGAGTATTCTTAACGTTTACTGGAAGTGAAGACATCCACTTTTTTAAGCCTGTATCTCAGCAATGAGCTGGACGTCCACCCAGGAGTAGTGCAGGCAAGGGTGGACCAACCTGGAATGCTCTTGTAACACTATTTCAGAATATTCACAGTACTGTTCTGGGGACAAAGAAAACATTCGATTTCCCCTTCCTTTGACAGGGGCCAAATACATTAGTGTTTTTGTGTTTTCTATTGTATTCCATTCACACTTTTCTTTAAATTTCTGTATTCAGTTATATTTATGCAAAAATTATTATAAACTTGTCAATATGGTGCTTTTTTAGAGAATCTGTCATTAATTAAAATAATATATTTAAAGAAAGCAATGTGATTTGTGACTACTTACACGGACGCCTTGGGGGTTTTTCGCAATGGATCGGGGGAAAAAAAAAAAAAGAGGCTGAGGAAGATCAGTCAATAACATATAAGGTTCCTCCTGAACTATGTACACATTCATGTTAAATTCTAATTGATTTCTATGGGATATCCCACTTTGCACATTTTTTTTTAAACATACTAAGTACCCATTATTGTATTCTTCATTTGAATTGAGCATTATTAGTTTATATGCCTCATATCGCAATCCTTGGCAATCAAACAAAATCCAATTGTCAAATATAAAATACTGGATTTGAAATGAAAGGATACACTGACTTAGCTAGTCAGTGGTTAATTAAAACCTCGCTGCTACAAACTCTCGTGCAGAGCACAGTTAAACCTTTAAAAAAAAAAAAAATCTGCTGGTCTAATTTTTAGCACACATAGAAGGAGATGTATTTTAGAATAGTACACAGAACTGTACAATTCATCCCTGTGCCAACTGTGTATCCAGATCCGCCGGTTGACAGCACTGCTACAGCCCAACATTACAGAGTTATTGTTTCCAGACTGCATACAACTGTTAAAGGATTGCTGGTCATCATCAGTGAAGTCCATGGAAGCACTGGTTAATATAGTGCACCGTTTCCCAACCTCCTTCCTCAAATACTCCAAACAGGCCATGTTTTGTGAAATTCCCTCTTCTAAAATAGCTGTCATAAACACCAAGCCATTGACATTGATTTAAAGTACCCGTGCAAGGTGAAGGTAAACCGGTTGGGGGTACTTGAGGACCAGGGTTGGAAACCACTACTATAGCATAAGGCTCTGGGACCAATAAGAGTTTATAGGGAGGTGGACCTATAGGAACTTATTGTGCATCACACTGGCTCCTTTAACCCCTCCAGGTCCGCGCTATTGCCGAAATACGGCTCCAGCGCGGACCTGACGGACCATGGACGTCCTCACACTGCGCATGCTCCCGCGCGCCCCCTGGAGGCAGCGGCGGCGCGAGCGTGCCCGCGGGTCGGGCGGACTCGATGTCCGCCCGAGACCCGCGATCACTTTCAGGAGCCTCAGAACGGGGAACCGCCGTTGTAAACACGGCGGTTCCCCGTTCTTTGACAGGGGACATAACAGATCTACTGATCCCTGTCACTGGGATCAGTTAGATCTGTTATGTCCCGACCAGCCCTGCCCCCCCACAGTTAGAACACACCCAGGGAACATATTTAACCCCTTCACTGCCCCCTGCTGGTTAACCCCTTCACTGCCAATGACATTTATACAGTAATCAGTGGACATTTACATTTCTGATCGCTGAATAAATGTCATTGGTCCCAAAAAAGTGTCAAAATGTTCCGACATGTCCCCCCCA
>BLSH010555640.1:1095818-1123105 GCA_018402905.1 Glandirana rugosa
CTTCATCCGGGGCGGGTGTTCGTCTGACTCTACGTCTGGTCTTTCACTATCTTCCCTTTCCCTATATTTAGGTGTGATCTCGTCCGTTACAAGTAACCACTTGTTTCTTCTGGCGTCGTGTACACTCATCTTGGTGTCCAGGTCGTTTTCGTGACGTCGTTTCTCCATTCTTAAAGTGTTCGACCTTTGACACCTGATTTGGCACTTTAGTATATTTTTCGGTATTTTATTTTGAATTGTTATTTACTTATATATTTGTCAAATCGTGTCCTTCCCCGTTTAAGTATAGTCAAAGAAAAGAATTTACTTTACACTTTCACTTTGATCTATACAACGTCGCACGACCGCGCAATTGTCATTCAAAATGCGACAGCGCTGAAAGCCAAAAATTGGTCTGGGCAGGAGGGGGGTTTAAGTGCCCAGTAAGGAAGTGGTTAAGTCCAAGTCCCCATAACCCATCTAGTTTCACTTTCACATTTCATTTAAGAAAAGAAACTGATATGAATTTGCCCCTTCCTGTGCTAAACTGTTTATATATTCATTTATTGTTAAGTTTTATTTTATGGCTTTTTATATGATTTCACGGTTTAGTCCACAGTTTCCAGCTTGTGAAATTCTTACCTCTTTGCTGCAGTGCTTTTGCTGGACCTGTGGTTCTACTCACATGTGCTGCGGTCTTCTTTGTTCACCAATGAACATTGCCTGCTCTAGTGTGGATTTATATCCCTTTCCCTTCTATCACTTTCTGGTCTGCATCTCAGTCTGCTTGTGGGCGGGGCCTACTTCCCCTGCACGCGGGGGTACCTTTCTCACAGAGCACACTCATCAATGCCTGGGACCAGGCAGGCAAGGACTGCGGTCATGTGAAAAATCAGACATTAAAGCAGTTGTCTACAAACAAAAAAAAACAAAAAACTGTAAGGCAAAGGCATAATGAGCTAGTATGCACTGCATACTAGCTCATTATGAAATACTCACCTTAGAACGAAGCTCCCGCAGGGCTGCCTGGTCCCTGCAGAGGGAGCAGACATCTTCACTGTGTGGCTTCTTCCGCTATGAGTGGCCGGAGCCGCGAGACGTCACTCCCGTGAATGCGCAGGAGCCAGTCTTTCCGGGGGACTTTCCGGCAGGGTTCGGCACTATGCGCCGGGCCATCACTGCGCATGTACCGTGATGTCAGCGGCTGCATTGCAAGTGGAATATCTCCTAAACTGTACAGGTTTAGAAGATATTCATTTTACCTACAGGTAAGCCTTATTATAGGCTTACCTGTAGGTAAAAATGACTTTAGGGGGTAAACAACTGCTTTAAGTGGGCCTCATGCATGCATTTGTTAACTCCTTCTTTCCTTAAACAAGGATTTGGTTTCGGTCTCTACTGGAAACCGACCATTAGGGAGGGAGATAGACTATTAAGAGACCATAGGATAGGCCCTGATCACAGAGATCATTATTTGGCGATCGGAAGGAAAAAAAGTTAACTGTCCTGCTGGGTATGCTGCCTGGATGTGCTCTGGGGATGGAGCATGGAAGTGTACATAGAATGAAGGAGGGGGAATCCTTAAGGCGCTTCCAAGCAGGTATGGTTGTTATGAACAATGTTAATATTTCACAATACTGTGGGTCGTTATCCAGAGGGTTACCTGATTAACTGATGTTTAGGACAAATGTTTCTGGGACAATCCAAGTTCGTTGTGAAAAAGTCTAAAATTTATTGACAATTCATAATAATTGGTAAGAAGGTTAAAAGCAGCACTTATATCAGAAAGTAGCCTGTCACCACATGAGAGCCACACGAGAGCCAGGGTGTGCCAATATGGAGGGGTACCTTTCAGTATGCTCTTTGGTCTGCTGCCATCTGTAACCTGCACACACCAGTGGTCCCTGTTATGTCAGTTGTGTGTGCCTGGGGGCCGCAACCTGGTTCCATCCCCACCATCAGGGGCCCTGGTGAAGAAGCAGGTTGGGGCTTAGCCTCCATGGCTCGAGTCTTCTACAAGTGCTTACTACTGCAGGAATCTGAATAAGTATAATGTATAGGTTAATCATAAAAACAAATCTAACGGAAAGTTCAGTGTTATAGCTACAGGAATACCATAGAGAGATGCGTAGCATCTGTTTAACGATAAGAGAAGTCTAGTAATTAGCATTAAGTCAGTTAAAGGGCCCAGGACTCCTGAAATATAGAATGTTCAGAAATATGGCCATGAGAGTAATGGGCTCGACATTCCAACTTTCTCCAGGGATGCAAGAGGTCATTTACACATGCGATTTTGATTAACAGAAGGCAAAAGGTCACATGCCTGTCTCTTTCTATAAATCCTGGACAGACAAGTCATGAAAAGTTTCTTTCCAGTGTCCATCAATAGGAAACAGATACCGACTGGATGAGGAGGTAGATGCAGTTGGGAACATTTCATAAAAATACTAATGCATGAATGCTGCTTGTTGTGACTAGTAATGAAACACATGGTTATCCCATCACTCACTCCACCACGGTTATAAAAGCGTATTAGTAGTAAATGTACGCTATGTTCGCATTTAGTTATACATCAGCTGAAACTTAAAATAATTGTAAAGCCTTTTTTTTAAATAACAAACATGTTATACTTACCTTCTCTGTGCAGTCGGTTTTGTACAGAGCAGCCCGGAACCTCCTATTCTCGGGTCCCTCTTTGCTGCTCCTGGCCCCTCCCTCCTGTTGAGTGCCCCCACAGCAAGCAGTTTCCTATGGGGGCACCTGAGCTGAGTCACAGCTCCATGTATCCATTCAGACACGGAGCCCCAACCCAGCCCCGCCCTCTCTCCCCCCTGATTGACTAACCGACTTTGATTGAAAGCCAGGGGAGCCAATGGTGTCGCTGCTGTGTCAGGAGAGTCCCGGACGGCTAAGACACTCGTGGACATTGCTGGAGAGAGATGGGGCTCGGGTAAGTTATTAGGGGGTGCTGGGGAGGCTGCTACACACAGAAGGTTTTTTATCCTAATACACAGAATGCATTAAAAGCGGAGTTTCATCCGAAATATGACTTTTAAGATAAAAATACCCCTAGAATCAGGGGGGAGCAGGGACCCACAGGAGACCTCAAAAAGTTAGGGATATTGTTTTAAAACTGAGGTTCAGCTTAGGTCTGCACTCCTCCACATTTCTCTCTCCAATTAGCCCATATTTTATCAAACTTTTTAGGGCAGCGTCTGCTCTCGTATATTATTCTATATAGTGGTAGTACTGTGTTGACAGACTTGAGCCATGCTTGTAGGGGGCTCTGTAGATCTCCAATGGAATAAGATTTCCATTCTAGCATAGAATAATGTGTAGGTTAGACATAGTTTAACATATATGTCTCCTACAATGTCTTCCATATAGCTAAACAGCATCAGCTTGGGTTCTGGGGTAAAATGCAGAACGGTCACTGATTCTAGGGTGGCCGCAATGGCCTCCCAGTATGGGCTCAGTCTGGGGAAGGTCCAAAACATGTGCCAGAAAGAGCCCGTCTCTGCCTTACATCTGGTACACAATGGGTCTCGTTAAGGGTAAATACCTGCCTGTCTTTGTGGCGTGTAGTATACCCTATGTATACATTTAGCTGTATAAATCTGTCTCTGGCTGAAATTAGGGAAGGTATAAAAAGTTAGATATACAGCCCTCCTCCTCCAGCTCTGGGATGTCCGCCCTCCACTTGTCCATGGTTCTAGTAGGTTTGAGGTTGTGGGCTATGGTGAGATAAAGATACAGAGAAGATAATGGCTTGCCCATCACCCCAGAGGTGAGTAACCTTTCCACTGAGTCAGACTCCAGAACTACTGGCTCTGGAAACTGTGCATGTCTTAATTGCCAGTAACGGAATTCAAACGAAGGGGGTACCAAGTAGGTATTTTGCAGTTCATGGAAGGACATAAATGTACCATCCTTTATTTGAGTGTGAGGATACCCCTGCCGGCCCATATCGATGGATCCGGTATGGTTTGTAGGTGTTGAAGCATAGGGTTTCCCCATAGGGGGGTATGTGGCGAAAAGTGGTGTGGTTTCCTATAGATCCTCCCCGCTTGCTGTCATGCTGTGATCATCGCCACCATTGGTTCGGTAGTAGAAGGGTGAGCCTTTGCTCCCCTAAAGACAAGATAACTAAGGGCTGCGTATGAGCCCAGCATGGCCACTTCTAGTTTGCCGAGGCTGAGAGAACCACCACCTAACCGTGACAAGCACTGCCGCCCAGTAGTATAGCTGGAAATCGGGGAGTGCCAATCCACCACTTGACAGAGGAAGATACAGTATCCGTTTCGCGACCATGGGGGTGCGGCTCCCCCCCATATAAATGATATTACCACCCCCTCGACTTGTTTAACCACTTCAGATCCACGCTATAGCCAATTGAGGGCTACAGCGTGGATCTGAATTGCTGGGAGGCCTTCAATAGATGTCCTCCCCTTTTGCGCGCTCCAGGCACGCTCTCGGCGCCGCCACACACCGCGTGAGCGTGCCCGCGGGTCGGGCGGACTCGATGTCCGCCGGAGACCCACAATCCCTTCACAGAGCGGCAGAATGGGGAACCGCCAATGTAAACACGGCGGTTCCCTGCTCTGTGAGGGGGGGGCATGATAGATCTACCGATCCCTGTGATCGGGATCAGTTAGATCTGTTATGTCCCTGTTAGCCCTTCCCCCCACACAGTTAGAACACATACAGGGAACACATTTAACCCCTCAAATGCCCCCTTAGTGTCAACCCCTTCCCTGCCAATGACATTTAGACAGTAATCAGTGTCTATTTTTAGCTCTGATCATTGTATAAATGTCATTGGTCCCAAAAAAGTCAGACATGTCTGCCGCAATATCGCAGTCCCGATAAAAATTGCAGATTGCCGTCAGTAAAAAATAAACAAACAATAAAAACGCCATAAACCAATGTCCATAGTTTGTCGGTGCTATAACTTTTGCTCAACCCAATCAAAATACGCTTATTGCGATTTATTTTACCAAAAATATGTAGAAGAATATATATCAGTCTAAACTGATGAATACATTTTGTTCTTTTTTCAAAATAGTTGTTCTTTGTTTATAGTGCAAAAAATGAAAACCGCAGAGGTGATCAAATACCACCAAAAGAAAGCTCTATTTGTGGGAAAAAAGGACGTAAATTTTGTTTGGGTACAACGTCACACGACCGTGTAATAGTCATTCAAAGAGTGACATCGCTGAAAACTGAAAATTGGCCCGGGCAGGAGGGGGGTTTAAGTGCCCAGTAAGCAAGTGGTTAAAAGAAGGTTTTCGGGATTCGCGTCGGAGTGTTGCGGAAGGAATTTTGGCAGATATACCATTTTTAGTAAACACGCCCTACCAGTGTAAGGGAAAGGTTGCACCAGGTGTCGCATTTATGTGTAAATTTTGTCAGTAGGGGATAGACATTCCTTTCCAGATAGTCTCTAATTTTAGTTCCCACTATTATATCCAAATATTTAAACTCTTTCACCCACTTCAGCGGTGTCTGAGCGTCAGTCTGAGGGGCTGATGGGTGTAGGGGGAATAGGACTGACTTCTCCCAATTAATGTGTATCCCTGAATATTCACCAAATTGGTCAAAAAGAGTTAGCGCTTTGTGTAGGGAGGAGGAAGCGTCTGCCAGATATAGGAGAGTATCGTCGGCATATAACAAAAGTTTTTCTTCTATTGATCCTATGTTTATTCCCTTCACCCCTGAGTCTGCCCTTATCAGTGTGGCCAGAGGACCAAGGCAAATAACCCCGGAGATAATTGGCAGCCCTGGCGAGTCCTCCTTTTTAGCCAGGAAAGATATTTAGGGTCAAATCCGAATTTCGCCAGCACCGCCCATAGGTAGCCCCAGTCCACTGAGTCTAAAGCCTTCTAGACATCGAGTGAGGTCACCACTCCCACCCCCTCAGTCGTGGCCAACGTCAAATGAGTGTGCAACATCCAGATGTTTAGTTGATATGTCCAGGCTGAGGAACATTGGAGCATGGTCAGAAATGCCTTGGGCCAGAATCCGAATGTTCCGCACCCTAGGCAGGAGGGGGTCTACTTATATATACCAGGTCAATGCGGGAGAATGATCTGTAAGAGGCTGAGTGGCATGCATAGGCTCTTTCCATAGGATTTCTCCACCTCCAAGCTTCCACCAGACCATACGTTTCTGTCCAGTCTGCTAGTCCTGTATTCGAGATCCCGTCAGACCTCATCCAATTCAATTCCGCATTGGGGTAAGGTTGAAGTCCCCCAGAAGAATATCATCTGTGGGATACGCTGCCACGCTAGTGAAGATCTGGTTAAGGAGTATGGTGGAGGCTGGAGGGAGTATATATAGCCCCACTATGACCCACGTCAACAAATTTATATGGGCATGGATAATCACATATCTTCAATACATGTTCAGGACCAGGTCCAGCAATTTAAATGGTAGTGATCTACGTACTAATATGCTCACTCCCCTGGCAAAATTAGAATAGATAGCGTGATAATGGGAGCCCACCCACACTTTTTTGAGACTTAGGGTTTTACTGCCATCTAGATGGGTCTCCTGCAGGACACAAATCTGTGGGTTATGTGCTTTAATAAATTGGAATACCAGGGAGCACTTAGCTGGGGAATTCAACCCCCTGGTATTCCAAGAAAAAACATCAAGGGATATCATCATTAAGAATGATTTTATGGACTCATGGAGAGCAAACCGCTGCCACAATTGGCATAACTGAACCCTGGTCCGGAACCTGGCGACATTGCAGCATGAGCAGCAGGTAATTGTACAAACATAATCCCCACGCACAGCACATATGAATAAGATTAACTATACAACCATAACTTCCCAACATAACATCCCCCCCCCCCCCAAAAGAAAACTGAGGAGGGCTTTTCCCCCCAAAATCTTTGCAGGCTCACAGTCTGCCATCAGGGGGTCAAAGACAAGAGGTAGTCCATACCGCTTCATGCAGCAAACTTCCGGCGGGGCATATTGTCCCAGAAAGGATACTTTGGTTTAAGCTGCCCAGTAGGCCGGAGGCACAAAACTTCCATTGTCTCTTCCGTAGCCAGATGCAATCTTGGACTGCATATCACATATAGCGGGGTCACAGTTGGACCTAGGAGCCTGTAATGCCAGTCTTTGTTCCACAGTCTGTATCTGAAAAGGGGAGGGGGGGAAGGGAGGAGGGTCCTAGTTGAACTCGGGCATCTCCGTTCCCCCATGAAGAGTTTGATGAAGTTGGGAACTCCTATCCCAACTTCGGTGGAAGGGTTAATGGCATACAGGGGAGATTATTAACACCCAGAGCTATATCTCACAGTACCATACGGAGTATATAGTGTATATTAAGACCAAGGATTAGTAATGACCCTCCCCAGGCAATAGACGCCAATGTTAAATGTTACGGGAGCAGTGCCATGTCAAGCTGACCAAGTTCTCCCATGAGCCAATGCAAAACCGGAAATGACATATGGCGCCGCGGCCCCTAAAGGAGTAAGTGAAATTAGATGTAGGCATAAATCAGGTAAGTGAACAGAAAAAAAAAAAATGCCAATTTTTTTTAAGGATGCACATTAGTGCTGCATGGTGCGGAGTAAAAAATGTGGGTGGAACTCCGCTTTAAGAAAAAAAAAACCTTCTGCCTTTACAACTCCTTTATTTTTTTTAAGTGATTGTAAAGTCTTGTTTTGTTTTTTTTAAATAACAAACATATTATACTTACCTGCCCTGTGCAGTTGGTTTTGCACAGAGCGGCCCCGATCCTCCTTTTCTCGGGTCCCTCTTCGGTGCTCCTGGCCCCTCCCTCCTGTTGAGTGCCCCCACAGCAAGCAGCTTGCTATGGGGGCACTCGAGCCAAATCACAGCTCCCGGAGTCCATTCAGACATGGAGGCATGACCCAGCCTGCCCCCTCTCTCCCAATTGGCTGATTGCTTTTGATTGACAGCAGTGGGAGCCAATCCCGCCACACTGCTGTCTCAGCCAATGAGGAGAGGAGTCCTGGGCAGCTTAGACACCCCTGCAACATCGCTGGATAAAGACGGGCTCAGGTAAGTATTAGGGGGGCTGAAGGGGGCTTCTACACACAGAAGGTTTGTTTATCTTTATGCACAGAACGCATGAAGATAAAAAAAAAAAAACTTCTGCCTTTACAATCCATTTAATGAAAGCTGTAAAGTGCTGGGGTAAGGATTTTATTATGATAAAAATGATCTCAGCGCCTAGGATAAATCAAATAAGCAGTAGAAAAACTGGCATTATACAATAAACAGTTAATAATATATAAACGCCACCCAGTGGCATCAAATAGTGTCTGTTAGGAATATAACCAGCTGCAGTGGTGCACTAGCTGACAGCCACAATACAAATAAACAATATACTATATAAACCACCGCGCTTAATCAGAGACACAAATGGAAGTGAGTACAGTCTATTATTTAGTCCTTTTATGGAAAAAACAAGCAGGTATAGACCACCCCAATTGGTGATGAAAAAAAAATGCTTGTATTCAAATAAGTAAAGGTGCTGTGTTCATGTTTGCTGTGCCCCACATGGATGTACACTTACCCCTCCTCCAGTGACCACCTATCTCTAGTGTGGTCTAATAGAGCCTGTTGGGGGGTGTCCCCTGTGTGAGTATCCTGTAGTTGTGCACCTTCAGTAATTACTCCATCACATAGGTAGCCATGAACAAGCAAATAGGTGCAAGGCCAGGCTCTGAGTCTTGGTAACTGGAGAGATAAAAACAAATCTGCAGATGGGCAGCACTCCAATGGAGAAGCCATATCTGGAAGACTGTAAAACAAAAACAAGAAGGCACCTCTAGGTGCAGATGTAAAAGGTTTATTGTAAACAATAGAGCATAGCAACTCACATGTGTTTAAAAACTGGCAGGCATATCTGTGGGAGATATAAAGCCAGGCAGCAAGGTCCGTGGTGTAGCGTAGGATCTGCAATGCTGAATCCGCAGGGATGGTATTCCGGGGGAGAGCCGAAGTGCAGAACGGCCGTTGTCAGCATCAGCTAGTCCATGGGAGGGCCGGAGTGCAGAAAGACAACATGAAGGGCGGACCTACGTCACCAGAATGCGATGCGTTTGAGCGTGCAGCCCGTGTTGGAAACAACAGGGGCCCTCTTTCCTCAGGCATATCCTGGAGACGGACCATTGCTGCTATATATCGGAAAGGGTATGCGATGACGTAATCAAACCTCGACGCGTTTCGGCTGATGGCCGTTACCCATTGGCCGAAACGCGTCAAGGTTTGATTACGTCATTGCGACGTACTTCTGCTATTGCCGAGACGGGGAAACAAATGAGAGTCAGCACGAATGACCGGTTCATATACACCTAATACGGGTTGATTTCCCCATTAAGCAAATCGGCTGCCTTTACATTCGGTGCTAGGACTTGCGGGCACCTTAAAATGTGAGTTTGGATTTTTTCTGTTTTTCGGTTTTAAGCTTTTTATACTTGTTTACTGAATACATTTTAGAGACGATACTTGCACTATGAGATTTTTTCTTTCCTGACCCATGGCTACCTATGTGATGGAGTAATTGCTGAAGGTGCACAACTACAGGATACTCCCACAGGGGACACCCCCCAACAGGCTCTATTAGACCACACTAGAGATAGGTGGTCACTGGAGGAGGGGTGAGTGTGCATCCATGTGGGGCACAGCAAGCACGAACATAACACCTTTACTTATTTGACACTAATTAGTGTCCACATTAGACATAGGAAGAGTTCTCTAGATCTCCCATTAGGAGGAGTGTATTGCTCCCGTGGTTATGAGACAGAATCTCCCATTCTATGGTAGTGTAGGACCCACTGAGATGGGGGCCTGTGAAGTAGGAGTGGGCTAAGCACTCTATGGCCATATAGTGAGATGAACTCCCTGTATTTTGGTTGAAGATGTCCAGGCACTTTAAATAGCCTTTTAAATAGCCTTGCAGGTTTTATTGTCATTATTGCATGTGTGCACTGTAATATGTCATTTTGTTTGGTGGTCTTATAGCAGCATCATCTCTAATATGATACGCTATTAGGGTGTGCCCCCCAAGAATGTACCTATTTGTCTATTGCAGATCCTGACCAGATCTCTCGGGCTGGAGCACCCCACCTATTCATAATTTCCTCTAATTAGTGTCTGCATAAGACATAGGAAGAGTTCTCTAGATCTCCCATTAGGAGGAGTGTATTGCTCCCATGGTTATGAGACAGAATCTACCATTCTATGGCCTGTGAAGTAGGAGTGGGCCAAGCACTCTATGGCCATATAGTGCGACGGACTCCCCGTATTTTGATTGAAGATGTCCAGGCACCACATTCTGTCCACTCTCACTGTTAGAGTCAGAGATAATTTCTCATTCATTATCCTCAAGCTGGGGGTTGGATTCCAGCTTCTCCTGCTCTCCAGCCATTACAGAAAAAGGAAGAGGACCTATGCCTCCGTTTGACACACCAACAGTTTCCCTTTCAATTTTGCAATCAAAAGGGTCCGGAGTGAGTTCCAGTGTTTCCTCAGCAAGGGGAGCTCTGTCCTCCTGACTCCTTTTTGTTTTCCCATAATTTCCCCACTAGGACTTCATGAAGTAGTGAGGGTTCCACCCCCACTGAATGTGTCATGGTGCCCCAAGGGGTATAAAATTCCACCACAGCAGTCTGGTAGTCACGTGTCATCATGTATACAAATCACCCCAATAGCGCTAGGGTGTAACTTTCCAGGATTTACAAAATCACCTTTGACTAATGTCACAACAATACCAGAATATAGCAGAGGAGTGACTGGCTTTCCAACCACTGAAATCACACACCTTTGTTTTTCCATGCGTTCCTGACATGATGCAGTACATGCTATCTGTGCAAAAAGAGACATGCGTTTCTTCGAGTAAGCGTTTTCACATTGCATTGGGTCATCATTTAGGGAACAGTTAGCAGCAATATGACCTAACGCTTGGCAGCGATAACATTTTATGTGTAGCGCATCCATAGTATAGGTGCTTTCCTTTTTCAGATTTTTGATAGGAAAAATCTAGTCAAGCCTGACTAAGTGCAGGCTTGAATGTTTTGATCTGGGCTAGGGGAGTGGCTCAGGGAGGGTCTGGAGATAGAGGGAAGGAACACCCCTTTGGAGATTCCTCCCCCTTGAGCTTGGAAAGTTCTGGAAAGGGGGATGGAGGTGGTGTCACTTCCTGATGTATGACAAGGGGCCCTGACCAATTCACAGGCTGGATTGGCAGGGGGCAGGCCTCCTTAAATACGGCAATCTGCCAGGAGTGAGGAGAGTTTGGGGTGGAAGAGTGAGGATGTCAGGAGCTGCGGATCAGGCCTTGCTCGGGAGGGGAACCCCCAGTCCCGGGGGGGGGGTTGACCTTAAGGCCTCGGGCTTGGGTGCAGCCGGGAGCTGGAGGAGTCAGCTCCTGGAGTGGCACAGGAGAAGCAGGAAAGCAGCTGAGTTCTACATGGAAGGAGACTAAAGAATCCACCATATAGTCGGTGAGTGGCGGCCCCATGGAAGTTGGATGAGAAGGCTGGGACAGTCTGGGAGGAGAGAGAGAGGAGAGGAGAAGTGTAACAGTCAGCAAGTAGTGTGCTGGAGAGGCGTACAGGAGAAGTGTAACGGTCAGCAAGTAGTGTGCTGGAGGAGAAGTGTATATACCGGAGGTGTATATAGTAGGTCCTATGTTCTATTACTGGGCATCCCACAGTCATCCCTAATCCCTATCCAAGTTCAAACCCCAAAATAAAACAACAAAAACAAAGTACTGGCCTGTTTAGTAACTTTGGATGTTTGGAATTCATGTGTTTGAGGGCAGTGGGCAGGTAGACCACAACTATCAGCCACTCTTAAGAAAGCACATGGCTACATATGTATTCTGTACCCAGTCCTCTAAACGGCTTCAGAGACCTTCCTGACCTATATGGCCAGTCTCCAGGTCCTGAGCCCATAGTCTCATTATCTTTGGCAACAGTCTTAATTTTTCCTCACGCCCTTGAACAGTCCTCCAGGCGATTTTTCACCCCTAGAGAGAGACATTGGAGTGAGGCACGGATTGGGTTCAACAAGTCCTCTGCAGCAGTATCTCTCTCCACCAGGTCCACCAGCTGGTTTGCAGTGTTAGTGTCCCCATGGCTGACCCACTTCCTCAAAGTGGCAGGGAGTGCACATAAATAACGGTCCATGACCACACTCTCCACAATCTTAGGGCCTGGCAAAGTCTCTGGCTGCAGCCATTTCTTGGTGAGGTGTATTAAATCAAACATTAGGGAGCGGGGTGGTTAGCCAGTACTGTATGATCACCGATGCACCCGTTGAGCCCGGACTGCAATGGTGACACCCATGCATGCAAGCATCTCAGCGTCTCATAATCCTGGGCAGCATCTGGTTCCAGGTCATAATAGGCCTTTTGGTGTTCTCCTGTCAGGAAGGCTGCTAGCAGTCCTGCCCATTGCTCTTTTTGCCATCCTTCTTGAACAGCGACTCTTTCAAGTTGTTAGGTAAGCCTCCACATCATCTGCAGGTGTCATCTTCTGCAGGTAATAGCTGGCACGCACCATTTTCTGTTCCACTATCAAAGGACCTGCGGACCCCTTCTTTAACTCCACCAGAGCTTCCGCAAACTGGCGATTCACCTCCTGCCAGGCTGCAATGGCCTGGCAAATTGCCTCCTGCTGGGCGGCAATGGCCTGGTGATTCACCTCCTGCTGCGCTGCAATGGCCTGTGCGACCTGGCGATTGGTTTCCTGCTGCTGGCAATTGTTCTCCTCCTAGACTGCAGTGGCCTGCAGCAGGGTTTTTAACACATTCTTGATCTATCCACTTGTTTAGGAAGATGCCCGAATCCTCCACCATATGTGGGGGATTGGCGCAATGGTTATCACCTTATCTGGGAAAAGGGTAGTCCAAACGGCACGTTTTCTTCAAAGCTGGCTTGTAGCCAGTTTTATATGAAAGGGTTGCATGAAAATGAAACAAACAAAAACAGAAAACAAATCCAGGCTCTTACTAAACATTTTCCAGTTTTTCCTAACTGAGCGGTTAAGGGCTTCTTCCAGTCACCAACAAAACAAAGAAAATGCAAACCTTTTTGTTTCCGTCAAAGCAAACTTCAGTTCATCAGGTTTCTCAAGCTTGATGGCTCCGGAGTCCCGGGCCAGAGCAAATCTTTGCTCTACTCCTGCTTATTTATAGCACCTGTTGGTGCACACAAGTATACCACAAAATCTGGTCTGGAACCAACCCTTCTAAGATGGCTGGTAACACCTGGACCGGATTTCGCCTTAGTTCACTGAAAATGAACACATGCGAGGTGAAACATAACATCCATCAATCACCTCGCCTTTCATAATGTCACAGTACCTAGAATGTGATCCAAAAGTTTGGGTCTGGGGCGATTATGCACCGCTAACTCGATGTCCACCGGCATCGGATCATTCCACACAGAGGCAGATCACCGACATATTGGCCAATTTGGCCTAAATTGATGAAGACTTTTTTTTTTTTTTCCAATTTTTTTTATTGGATATGTTTTATAGCAGAAAGTAAAAAAAAATTTCGCTCTTTTTTTGTTTATAGTGCAAAAATAGCGCCACTGCTGGTGCGCTCTCATGCCCACTGCATGAGTGTGCCCGCAGGTCGGGCGGACTCGATGTCCACTGGCGACACTCCATCACCTGTTACAGAGGCAGAATGGAGATCTGCCAATGTAAACACGGCGGATCTCCATTCTGTCAGGGGACATGTAACAGATCTACTGTTCCCAGTAATCGGGAACAGTTAGATCTGCCATGCCCCGGCCAGCCCAGCCCCCACACAGTTAGAACACAGTGAGGAAACACGCTTAACCCCTTGGTCACCCCCTACAGTTTAACCCCTTCCCTGCCAGTGACATTTATACAGTAAATCAGTGGCTATTTAAAGCTCCGATCGCTGTATAAATGTCATTGGTCCCAAAAAAGTGTCAAAAGTGTCCGATATGTCAGCCGCAATATCGCAGTTCCAATACAAATCACAGATCGTCGCCATTACTAGTAAATAAAAAAATAATAATAAAAATGCCATAAATCTATTCCATTAGTTTGTAGACAGGATAACTTTTGGGCAACTCAATCAGTATACGCCTATTGCATTTCTTTTTTTACCAAAAATATGTAGAAGAATACATAGCGACCTAAACTGAGGAAGAAATTGTTTTTTTTTTACTTTACATTTATTATAGCAAAAAGTAAAAAATATTGTTTTGTTTTTTTCAAAATTGTCGCTCTTTTTTTGGCTATATCGTAAAAAATAAAAGTTGCAGAGGTGATCAAATACCAACAAAAGAAAGCTCTTTTTGTAGGAAAAAAATTACATCCATTTTGTTGTTTGGTTACAACGCTGCACAACCGTGCAATTGTCATTAAAAGCGATGCAGTGCCGAATCGCAAAAAAGTGCTCTGATTAGGAAAAGGGCAAATCCTTTCGGGGCTAAAGTGGTTAAAGTAACGCAGTGCCGTATAGCAAAAATGGCCTGGTCATGAAGGGGGGGGGGGGAATCTACCAGGGATCAAGTGGTTAAAAGAGCAATCTGTACCGGCCACTGTGTTTGAGCCAGGTACCACCATTTTCTGGTGTCAGAAATTAGATAAGTAATCTGTACTTTTTTATGCTCCTTGAAAGTCCAAAGGTGCTCCTTGGACTTAGGGTTGCCACCTGTCCGGGATTCACCTGGACAGTTCGGGTTTTGAATCATCTGTCCAGGTTTCAGTCCACCTGAAACCCGGACACATTATTCAGACAGGAATGTAGCTCGGAACAGGGCTTGACAGGAGGGTGAGGGGGCACTATGTGTGCCGCATTACTATTCTGTTTGGAGTGCCCAAAGGTATCCCAAGTCTGTCACAATCCTATAGTGTATGCTAAAACTAAAAAAAAATACTGTGCATCGCTAAACTGTTCGGGTTTGGCTTGAAGAAAAAGTGGCAACCCTACTCGGACTTTGGGCCCTTCTATGCATCTAGACCAGGGGTCTCCAAACTATGCCCTCCAGTTGTTCACGAACTACAATTCCCATCATGCCTAGTCATGTCTGTGAATGTCAGAATTTTACAATGCCTCAGGGGATGTGTAGTTCTGCCGTTGGAGGGTCGTGGTTTGGAGATCCCTGATCTAGACTGTGAAAAAGTCTCACACGTGGTATCCCAGTACTCAGGAGGCATAGTCAAATTTGTTTTGGGGTGCAATTATAAAAGTATACCTATGCTGTGTGTGAGAGACACATCTTGTTAAAATGACAACTTTCTGAAAAGAAAAACAAATTTTATTTCATTTCTAAATTTGCCAAAGAATTAGGACAAAAAATTACAACTTCAATAAACCTCAACATGCCTCTTACTAAACACATTGGACGGTCTTCTTTCCAAAAAGGGTAATTTGTGTGGTATTTATACTGTCCCTGCATTTTAGGGCCTCAACAAATAAGAGGAATTGAAGCAGTCAGTACATCGGGATAAATCAATTTTAACCACTTGCCGACCAACCGCCATTATATGGTGACAGGTCGGCACGTTCCCGCGAATCAGCGTAGCTGTACAGTGACACTTTAAATGGCTAGACCAGGAGTGCGCACCAGCGCCGCATGCCGGGGAAGAGATTGCGGGAATGAGAGACAGAACGTGGAACTGTTAGTGTAAACAAACAGATCCCCAGTTCTGTCAGGGAAATAGAGAGAGATCTGCTGTTCTCAGTAATCGGAAACCGCTTACTCTCTCTACTCCCTGTCAGTAGACTGCCCCCACAGTTAGAAACACCACAGAGGGAACACATTTGATCGCCCCCTAGTGTTAACCCCTTCCCTGCCAGTGACATTTATACACTACGTAGTGTATTTTTATAGCACTGATCGCTGTATAAATGTCAATGGTCCCAAAAAAGTGTCAAAAGTGTCCGATCTGTCCGCCGCAACGTCGCAGTCCCGCTAAAAATTGCTGATCACCGCCATTACTAGTAAAAAAAAAAAAAAAAAACTGCCATAAATCTATCCCCTAATTTGTAAAGAACTTTTGCGCAAACCAATCAATATACGCCTTTTTTTTAACCAAAAATATGTAGCAGAATACATTTTGGCCTAAATTGATGAAGAAATTTGTTTTGTTTTTTGGGGTTTTTTTTGGATGTTTATTATAGCAAAAAGTAAAAAATATTGTTCTTATTTCAAAATTGCTGCTTTTTGTTTATAGCGCAAAAAATAAAAAATGCAGAGGTGATCAAATAACAGCAAAATAAAAAAACTCTATTTGTGGGGGAAAAAAAGGACGTTGATTTAGTTTGGGTATATCGTCGCACGACCACGAAATTGTCAGTTAAAGCAATGCAGTGTCGTATAGCAAAAAGTTCTCTGGTCAGAAATGGGGTAAATCCTTCCGGGGCTGAAGTGGTTAATATACACAGTATCTCACAAAAGTGAGTACACCCCTCACATTTTTGTAAATATTTTATTATATCTTTTCATGTGACAACACTGAAGAAATGACACTTTGCTACAATGTAAAGTAGTGAGTGTACAGCTTGAATTACAGTGTAAATTTGCTGTCCCCTCAAAATAACTCAACACGCAGCCATTAATGTCTAAACCTCTGGCAACAAAAGTGAGTACACCCCAAGTGAAAATGTCCAAATTAGGCCCAAAGTGTCAATATTTTGTGTGGCCACCATTATTTTCCAGCACTACCTTAACCCTCTTGGGCATGAAATTCACCAGAACTTCACAGGTTGCCATTGGAGTCCTCTTCCACTCCTCCATGACATCACGGAGCTGGTGGATGTTAAAGCCCTTGTGCTCCTCCACCTTCCATTTAAAGATGCCCCACAGGTTTAGGTCTGGAGACATGCTTGGCCAGTCCATTACCTTTACCCTCAGCTTCTTTAATAAGGCAGTGGTAGGCTTGGAGGTGTGTTTGGGGTCGTTATGTTGGAATACTGCCCTGCGGCCCAGTCCCCAAAGGGAGGGAGTCAGGTTTTGCTTCAGTATGTCACAGTGCATGTTGGCATTCATGGTTCCATCAATGAACTATAGCTCCCCAGTGCCGGCAGCACTCATGCAGCCCCATGCCATGACATTGCCACCCACCATGCTTGACTGTAGGCAAGACACACTTGTCTATGTACTCCTCACCTGGTTGTCGCCACACACGCTTGACACCATCTGAACCAAATATGTTTATCTTGGTCTCAACAGACCACAGGACTTGGTTCCAGCGATACATGTCCTTAGTCTGTTTGTCTTCAGCAAACTGTTTGCTGGCTTTCTTGTGCATCATCAGAAGAGGCTTCCTTCTGGGACGACAGCCATGCAGACCAATTTATTACAGTGCGCGGCATATGCTGGCAGCACTCATACATCTATTTCACAAAGACAACCTCTGGATGTGGCGCTGAGCATGTGCACTCTATTTCTTTGGTCGACCATGGCATGGCCGTGTTCTGAGTGGAACCTGTCCTGTTAAACCGATGTATGGTCTTGGCCACCATGCTGCAGCTCCGTTTCAGAGTCTTGGCAATCTTCTTATAGCCTATGCCATCTTTATGTAGGACAACAATTCTTTTTATCCAGATCCTCAGAGAGTTCTTTGCCATGAGGTGCCATGTTGAACTTCCAGTGACCAGTATGAGAGAGTGAGAGCAATAACACCAAATTTAACACACCTGCTACCCATTCAGACCTTGTAACACTAACGAGTCACATGACACCGGGGAGGGAAAATGGCTGATTGGGCCCAATTTGGACATTTTCACTTAAGGGTGTACTCACTTTTGTTGCCAGTGGTTTAGACAGTAATGTGTGTTGAGTTATTTTGAAGGGAGAGCAAATTTACACTGTTCGGCCCCTTTCACATGGAGTGCAGACACGGTCCTGTCATCCGCCGGCTCAGCGGGGATAAACGGATGGATCCCCGCTGAGCAGCGGAGCCCGTCAAAACGGGCTCCACTCGTGTGAAAGGACCCTTATACAAGTTGTACACTCACTACTTTACATTGTAGCAAAGTGTAATTTCTTCAGTGTTGTCACATGAAAAGATAGAATAAAATATTTACAAAAATGTGAGGGGGGCACTCACGTTTGTGAGATACTGTATATATACCATATATTGTACACGCTAAAATTTTCACATACAATAAATAATAATCACAGATTTTGGGTTATTTTTTTACCAAAGAAATGTATCAGAATACATTTTAGCCTAAAATAATAAGGAAAGATTATTTATTTGCAAAATTTTAGAACAGAAACTAAGAAAATATGTTTTATTTAAAATGTTTTGGGCATTTTTCTGTTATATAGTGGATACAGTATTGCATGAGTAATTGTCATTCAAAGTGCGACAGCGCTGAAAACTTAAAAATGGCCTGGGCAGGAAGGGGGTAAAAGTGTCCGGTATTGAGGAGGTTAAGGAGTAGACAAATCAGGAGGAACTTGACTGGCCTACACAGAGTCCTGACCTCAACCCGATAGAACACCTTTGGGATGAATTAGAGTGGAGACTGCGAGCCAGGCCTTCTCATCCAACATCAGTGCCTGACCCCACAAATGCTCCTCTGGTCAAACATTCCCATAGACAATGGCCGCTAGAGGAGGTGAGTGTAATACCTACTCAGTAGGGGGAGAACCACTGGAAAACTGTGTCCAGTTCTGGCCACCAGTCCAGAGGACTGGAGGACCTTCATTACGATAAACGACTGCATGTACTAAATTTATTCTCGCTGGAAAAACAACGCTTGAGAGGAAATATGATAGCGATTTACAAACACCTCAATGGTGATGCCAGCATAGGAAAAAAACGATTCAGTCTCGGGGAGTGTAAGAGGACACAGGGCCACACAATGAGACTGAAGAAGCGGTTTAACCTTAAACTGCGCAGGGGGTTTTTCACTGTCAGGGCGATAAGGATGTGGAACGCTCTTCCACAATTGGTGGTGGCTGCAGAGAATATGGATATTTTTAAGAGACTCTTGGATGTGCATCTTAAAGAACACAACATACAGGGATAGGATGTGTTTGCCCTTCCATAGCTCTTTGTTGTAAAGGCCAGTTATAGGTGGGGCCAGTGACTTTAGTCTGTATTGTTTACATCTCAGGTAACACACTGGGACCCTAGCCGCCATTGTGCAATGTGCTGGGTGTCTAGTCTGTTCCTGTACCTTTAAGGAGGGTTGGGCTCCTCCAGTCACCTGTCCTCCATCTATCCATTAAATTGCATGTGCTTCCACTGTGAAGTCTCTTATACAGAGGTAGGTTCTGCAGTATACAGGGAGCCTTATCGGGGGGCCTGCAGCTTACGCATGCACTTGCAAATGTGTATAACCAATCCCCTGTTTTTAAATGCTACTGTTAGATAGGTGAATTCGGTTGGTCGCAGGCTTGTCGGGAAGTTGAGCTTGGAATTCCTTGTTTTATGGGAAACACACAGGTTGAACTAAATGGACTATTGTCTTTATTCAAATTTACCTACTATGAAACTTTTTCTCTTGCAAGGACCTTTCATTTGTATTTTTTGTTAACCTGAAAGGGTTGCTCAACCAATTGCTGACCGCCCGCCCTGCAAGATCGCTCACTGTGTTCCGGGGGGGAGCCAGGGAGTGGGTAGGGCGGACTCGATCTCCGCCGGCTACTCGCGATGCCCCCCCCCCCAGTGAGAGAACGGAGGTCTGTATGTAAACACGGATCTCTGTTCTAACAGAGGGGGAAGGGGTGTGATCACAGGCACTCTGTATATGGGAGCCACGATCACTCTCCTCCCCCTGCCAGCTCAGCCCACACATAGTTAGAACACACTGAGGGAACACAGTTAACTCCTTAGAGCACCCCCTGCCGGTTAACCCCTTCACTGCCAGTGACATTTACACAGTAATCAATGCATTTTCATAGCATTGATCGCTGTATAAATGTCAATGGTCCCAAAAAAGTGTCAAAATAGTCCGACATGTCCGCTGCAATATCACAGTCCCAATAAAAATCGGAGATCGCTTCCATTACTAGTAAAAAATAAAAAAAAAACATCAATGAATTCTCATCATTCGTAAACGCGGCAACTTTTTCACAAACCAATCAATAAACCCCCATTGTGATTTTTTTTACCAAAAATATGAGGAAGAATATAAATCGGCCAAAGCTGATGAAAAAAATTGTTTTTTTTATATATATATATATATATATATATGCATTATAGTAAAAAGTAAGAAATGTTGTTTTTTTTTGCAAAATTGTCACTCTTTTGTTTATAGCGGTGATCAGAAATGACGCAGAGGGGATCAAATGCCACCAAAAGAAAGCTCTATTTGTGGGAAAAAAAAGGACGCACATTTTGTTTGGGTACAACGTCACACAACTGCGCAATTGTCAGTTAAAGCGACACATTGCATCTGGATAGGACTTTCAGTGTGTTATCTATGTTAGAAGGATGTATTTATGAAATGAATCCATTATTTTGGTAAAATATGAATATAAGAGCCACTTCTGTAATTGCTATGAAAAGGAACAAGCAGGCAATGTGTAGGAAAATCAGTTACACATGTTCTCCATCTGTGTGGACGCACCTCTAATGTGTAATACAGACCCCATAACTTGCTGGAATTTTCACATTTGTTATGTTTAAAGGGCCAGGAGCTGAGAGGTCAAGACAAGACTCCTGCTGGATAGAAAATATTATTGCTACTAATTGCTGGGAATGTTAGAGCCTTGGTAGGTGCATTAACATATGATAAAGGTATTTATAACCCACCATTGGGTAAAAGTACCATCTCTCTCGCCTCCTAAAGAGTTTAAAAACCTCTGCCTATTTAAGGAGGCCATTTCTCATGGTCTTTCACAGACATATTGTATATTGTCTTATCCATTGCACCCCTCTCCCCCTTATAAAATGGGAACATGACCAAGGTAGTACCTTTATTGGATCTCTTGTATGATCCAAGAGACTGGATAAAAAATTGTAGCTAGATGGACAGGGTCCCCGAAACCCTATATAAACTGTTCCCCCAGAGCTCCCTGTTGTGTTGGAGTTGTCAGAGGAAAGATGGATCTATGCTTGACATTTTCTGGTCCCACAAAGGTCTTTGGTGACAAATGTTGAAGCAACAGTTGGAGACCTCCTCTCATTTCCTGTTGTGACTCTATAACAGTGACGATAAATCTACCAACCATGACACAGGAAGAAAAAAAAACTGATGGGTTTAACCACTTTCTACTCAATCCAAAAGAAAAGTTTTAGCAAGTGACCCACTTTAATTGCAATAAAAAAGGTGTCCGGATCACAAAGCTGCCCTAGCCCCTATACAAAGTAATTCAATCACCTTGAACGCAAGCTTCTATGGCTTCACTATATTGCACCCATAGCAAAAAGGAAGAATGGCAGCTGGGGGATCAGTTGACTAACTGCAATGTTCCAAGTAATCTGACCATCAAGGGCCATTATGAGCACTACATCTGTGTGTATCCCTGTTGTGACATTTGTTGCATGAAAGTGACTTTATGCCTCACTTTAACAATTTAAGCAATCTTTGTGCAGTACTCACTGCGGCTGTCCATCTGTAGTGCCAGCACTTGTTTTGTAGGGTACTAGGGTTGTACCGATACGGTTATCCGTGAGCACTCGCTGATACCTAGTACCGATACTTTGCGGTGCGATTTGTGTCAATACAAAATAAATGGGCACAAAGAATGGGCAAAGAATGACATGTGATTTGAACAGGAATGCAATGCGATTACTGTCCAAATAGCATGCGATTTTCCCCACCACTCTGTGTATGTGTAGAAAGGGAAGCGCTATTCTAGTGGACAGTTTATTAAAAATGTTATAACTCACATTAAAGTGGAGTTCCGCCCACATTTTTTTTTCCTCAGGCATCCCTTCAGACTGCATACATAACATATATCAAGTATGCATATCTTTCATTACTTGTAATAATCCTATATTTTTTTAACTTACTTTGCCAATTTTCGTATTCTAGGGCTTTGCCATCTTGAGAGTGGGCATTTGAAGCCCACTCACATCCTCTTCCTAGATAAGAGATTGAGAGGTGCATGCTGGGTAACCTCTTGATCTCGTGCATGGTCATTGCACCGGCGGCCGCTGTGCTGAGTGCTTATCTAGTTGCCAAATAACGCAATTTTTTAACTCAAGGATGCCCACATACTCCTGGGAAATGAGGACTCACATTTCCCAGGAGCACAGGCGGCAGAGGAAGCGAAGCAGAGCGCCGCGGACCAGGAAGTGGCAGATTACAAGCCACCACCTATCAACAGGTCACTTAGGGTGAGTGAAAAAAATGTTGTGCCCCAAATGTGTTTTCGTTTATTTAAAGGACTGTAAAAATGTTAAAATTGATTTGTGGGTAGAACTCCACTTTAACATATCTGGTCAAATGCAAAACCTAGTGTCCCGGTCCCGACGATGATAGAAAATCACGGCCGCTGAAGGTGCTCACAGGGTTGGAGGACAAGTTCCAGGACCCCTGTGGGTATAGGGTGGAAGTGATCTCAGCTTGGGGGTGAGCCACCTATAAATCTCCTCCAGCCCCGTGAGCCCTTCAGCACCTGTGATTTGCTATCATTGGTAGGACCGAGACACTATGCAGATTTTCCATTTGACCAGATATGTATTTAAGTGGGGTACACACTATAAGAAAATCAGGCGAACAATCAGCTGGTTTTCCTCGATGTTTCACAGCAAGTTGGAACCGAGGATAGAAATAATGTCTGAAATATCTCGTGCGACAAAGGCTTTTTTTTTTGTTATTAGTTGTTTCTGATCATACGCAGTCTTTCGTATTTGAAACTTCTCCTACGAAAATTGTACGAAAATGGTACACATTAAACAAAATGTGTTTGTTCTGTTCACGTACAAGAACATTTTTGGAGTTTGTCCATTTGGAAATTTTCAGAATCATGACACACACACAAGCGGCGTGGGGGAAATCGCACATTCCTGTTCAAATTGCATGTGATTCTTTGCAGTGCGATTTGCTCCCACTTATTTTGTATTGATGCAAATCGCAGTGCAAAGTATCAGTATCGGCAGCATTTTCAGGAGAACTAGTACTTTTGAAAATACTCATTATTGGCACCCCTATAGGGTACCATAAATATAAGTAACATTCCTCATCACCTTTTTAACAAAAACACTCCAACCACCCAAAAATATTCCTTCTGTTATTGCTTTCAGTTTAAAATTAACCTTCACTCGTACAACTGCATGTGTTTGCAGTGACAGAAAGAAGTCACACAGGTGGCAGGAAACAAATAAGCCACATGCTGATCAGAACAGTGCAAGTATGTAACCTTAGCCAAAGAGCATGTCTAATTATGCCCTACCCATTACAGACACATGGCCTAAAATCAACATCACTATTAAACTGACAGTCCAGGTTCGTTAGGGAAAAATACATGCCATCCAGGTCAACTATATTCAAATTGCAAAGATTTTTAGCAAACTTATTACAAATTTGTACCTGCTTCTGTTTTGTAGACACAGAGCAAAGCCACTTCAGCACACATGCTCACATTATTGAAAATGGCGACTAAGTAACTGTGTTTCACCTTTCATCATATCATCTGTGGCAGAGCGTTGCCCTGCCAGGGTCTAGTGAGTAGGGATGACCCAGGGTTCTCAACCGGACAGGTTGAGGGGCTCCAGCGGCTTTGCGTGTTTAAGATGAAACTGGCTTTTCAGTTTCCTCAGTGTTTTTTGGGAACTGGAGCCCGGGGATTTCATAGCGCTCTGGGTGGGATAAAAAACCCCAGTCCTGGGTCCGGGTTTTGTGACCTACCTACCAGCAGACTGATTGGGCAGGTGTGGATCGGCCTGATAAGAGAAGTCAGGAGCAGGGTTTTGGGGAGCACACACACTGGAAGACAGCTCCAGAGACGGAGACAGGTGGTCTCCAGGCTGCAGGAAGTAGTCCTGTCAACCACGTCTGCAAGGAGGCAGAGGTGACCCGAGATCGCGCAGTGGCCGATCGCTTATGAGCCAGAAGGGCTACTGATCATTAGAGCCAGAAGGGCTACTGATCGTTACAGCCAGGAGGGCTACTGATCGCTTACAAGCCAGGAGGGCTACTGATCACTTATGAGCCAGGAGGCTGAGTCTAAGTTTATGCCAGCAGCAGGAGGCAGATATAAACAATGGAGGTGAAAAACCCCTGCAAGGGAAACCGCTTTGATTGTTATTTTGAACTTTCTTTTAAATAAACATGGGCTACCATGCCCTCAAACAGAGATCCTGGCTGGCGTGAACTTACTACAAACACATATACCATGAGAGCTAAAAACCCCCATGCCACACATCATACATGCAAATATTATGTAAGACATATTATAATTTGAACAATGAAATCTGCATGGATCATACTTATTTAATACATTTAAAGTAAAAGTTCACCTTTAAAAAAAAAATAAAAATAAATGCAACGTTAATCTTTTTACAGGTGATCACGGGTGCCATGCAGGACCCCTGCAGAATGTCTGTGTAAGCGGTCTGCTCATAACTTGTACAGGCAAGCAGTTGCACAATGACAGGGAGCATCAATCATTGAGCAAGTCGGCAGCTACAAAAAGGCTATCGGTAGTTGAAGTTCTCCTTCATTCATAGAAATTTTTTACAGCAGGCGTGTGGAGAAGACCTGCTGTCACAATGGTGACTCTGTGGGCAGAGCAGTAACATGTTACATCTTGAATAGAAGTGTAACATGTTATAAAATGGTGAGATTATCCTTTAATAACCACTTCAATGCCAGGCACTTACCCCCTTTCCCACCCAGACCAATTTTCAGCTTTCAGCGCTGTCGCATTTTGAATGACAATTGCACGGTTATGCAACACTGTACCCAAACAATATTTTCATAATTTTTTCACACAAATAGAGCTTTCTTTTGGTGGTATTTGATCACCTCTGGGGTTTTTATTTTTTGCGCTACAAATAAAAAAAGGCCGAAATTTTGAAAAAAAAAAAGGTTTTCTTTGTTGCTGTCACAAAACTTTGTAAATAAGTGCATTTTCTCCATCACTGATGGGCACTGATGAGGCTACACTGACGGGCACTGATGATGAGGCACATATATGCAGTACTGATAGGCGCTGACGGGCACTAATAGGCGGCACTGGTAGTCGGCAATGATAGATGGTACTTTTATGGAGGCATTCCCTGGTGGTCCTGGGTGGCATCCAAGATGGGCACTGAGTGCCATCCCTGTTGGACACTGTGCCCCTTACCTGGTGGTCCCTGGGTAGGCTTCCCTGGTGGTCTTAGGATGGGCATTCCCTGGTGGTCCTGAGTGGCGAGCCTCGGGGGCTGCACTGATAAACAATCAGCGCAGACCCCCCTGCAGACATGAGTAGAGGAAAAGCTGATACATTGCTCTTCCTGTTTACACGTGGTAAAGAGCTTCCGTTGGAGATGCGGGGTGTCAGAATGACACACCGCACCACCGATCGCCGGGATGCGCGCGATCGTGGGTTATCCGGCCTGACGTCATATGACGTCCAGACAGGATAACTGAACCACGACCGGCCTTCATTTGTCTATATGCCGGGGGGGAAGTGTTTAAATATTTGAAGAATATATATTTTTGAGGTAATTGTGCAGGACTTTCAAGGTACTAAAAGTTAGCTTCTGTACCGCAGTGGTTCTCAACCTTGGTCCTCAAGTACCACCAACAGGCCAGGTTTTGCTTTATCTTGTGCAGGTGCTTTAAATGAGAGTCAATGGCTTGGTATTTTGGACAGCTATTTTATCTAAGAGGAATTCCCAAAACATGGCCTGTTGGGGGTACTTGAGGGCCAAGGTTGAGAACCACTGCTGTACAGTACAGTATTAATGAAAGAACTGGAACGTTTTATTTAATGTGTCATTAAAAACATTATGCGCTCATAATAAAAAATATTACAGTACGCCTCCCTGCTCAAGTCTCAACACCACCGTGTTTGAAGTATCTAAATATCTTTTCTGTACATTTTACAATATGTAATAATGTAAAATACAATCAGATCACATCAACAGCATGGTGGAGGACTGAGCTCCAACTCTTGGTTTCAGCTTTCTTAGGAGTATTATATAATAGGTGCCCAACAACAAGACAGAATACGTGAAATTCATCCAATTCACCTATATCTAGTACAACATCTGCATATATGTTGGAAATATTTTTCACATCTAGTTGTCACTTACAAAAGGAGTATAGTATAACCTGTTTGTGACCAAACAACTGTGGGCACCACGTGGAGAGACAAGAAACGACGGGGAAGCCCCATGGAGAGCAGCCCCCGCTTCACATAAATCTGTGAGATATGAGTATATATCGGGGGTCAGCAAGCAGTAGATTGTGGCCAGGTGACTGGTAGATCGCAGTCTGGGCTTGCTGACCCACCATCCCAGAGCATCAAACAGAGTGGACTACTTGTAAAGTTGGAGCTGTAGTAGGGAGCAGGAGCCACATAAACCAATGCCTCCTCTGTAGTGCTGGCTCCTGCCCCATGTGGAGTGACCCAACTGCACTCCATCTCTTATCCCGGCTAGTGGTCTCCAGAGTGGTGCCAGCAGAAGGAAAGAAGAGATCTTCAGATCAGTATGAAGCAGATTTAAACCCATGATTCCTGTACAATGTATGTGATTGCGACACAGTAGTGCGGCAATTAGAGGTTAAAATCAGGTGTCAGGAGGAGCCACTGTGCCCAGTGATGTTTGACTTCTCCCATGTTGTTGAGGTAGATCTTCCCTTCTTTAAGTTTGCCTACCCCTGGTATTGTATAATATATCCTCTACGCTAAACTTTTAATCTTTGCCCCACCTATATATCACTCTTTCAAGTATAGCCAGCATTTGCACCAGTCACACTTAACCCCTTGCCGACCGCCGATCGGCATTTGACGGCGACAAGGTGGCTCGTGAGCGCAAATTGCCGTCATATGACGGCGGCCGCGATCACGAGCCGTGTGCGCGCGCGCGCCCCCTAGGCGCGGCCGATGCAAGCGCATTTGACAGAGGGCCTTTCAATCTACAGTGCCAGGCCAATGATTTTTGGCCTGGCTCTGTAGATCGCCCCTGCCAATGAAATGTTCCCCTGCCTCTGTAAATGTAAACAGAGGCAGGGGAAGTTCACTCCTCTTCCTCCCTGATGTCCTTTTCGACATCAGAGAGGAAGAAGAAGCAGCTAAAAACGTGAGTGCACCAACACTACACTAACACCAGGCCACATAGGCACATTTAACCCCTTGATCGCCCCCTGATCACCCCCCAGTTAACCCTTTCACTACCTGTCACCCCCCTGTCACAATATCACATAGT
>BLSH010555640.1:1171550-1188197 GCA_018402905.1 Glandirana rugosa
TACTGTCCCCGTCATACTACCCAGTTAATACTGTCCCCCGTTAATACTGTCCCCGTAAATACGTCATAATTGCCCCCTGTCATAATTGACCCATCATACTGCCCCTGTCATAATTGCCCCATCCCACTGCCCCTGTCATAATTGCCCCAGTCAAAATTGCCCCATCATAGTTGCCCCCATCGTACTACTTCATCATTCTGCCTCCATAATACTGCCACCATCATACTGCCCCATCATAATAATGCCACCATCCTAATTGCCCCAGTCCAAATTGCCACCATTATAATTGCCCACCGTCATAAATTCCCTCATTGTAATGCCCCCATATTATTGCCCCTGTCTAAGTACTCTGGTACTGCCCCCCAGTCTCTGCTAAAAGAGCAAAGTTGCTGACCTCCGCAATTGGAATCCTCAAAGCATGCTCCGAACATAAAGCATGGGACGCATAGGTAACAATGGCAACAAAGGCCTGGCTACCCTTTTTAAAGATGGCACCTGTTTGGAACGAACGCGATGCTAGGGTTGGGAAAGCCCTATTGTCTCCTGGGACTGATGACACACAACTTCCAGGAGACATTGCGAACTGGAAATGACATGGCGGGCCGCGTCCGAGGAGGGAGGACTGAGGAAATATTATATCATATACAAGGTAAGTAATCAAAAAAACAAATGCCAATTCAATTTTAATGCCCACTTTAGAACTCTATAGAGAAGAGTTCTAAATATGGGTGGAACTCCACTTTAACCACTTAAGGACCGGAAGGATTTCCAGCTTTAGGACCGGAGCCCTTTTTGCGATTCGGCGCTGCGTCGCTTTAACTGACAATTGCGCGGTCGTGCGACGTTGTACCCAAACGAAATTTGCGTCCTTTTTTTCCCACAAATAGAGCTTTCTTTTGGTGGTATTTGATCCCCTCTGCGTCATTTCTGATCGCCGCGATAAACAAAAGAAGAGCGACAATTTTGCAAAAAAAAAACAAATTTCTTACTTTTTGCTAAAATACAAATCCAAAAAAAAAAAATATAAAAAAAAATTTTTCTTCACCGTTTTTGGCCGATTTATATTCATCCTCATATTTGCGATAAAAAAAAAAAAATCACAATTGGCGTTTATTGATTGGTTTGCGCAAAAGTGGTCGCGTTTACGGATGATGAGAATTCATTTTTATTTTTTACTATTAATGGCGGCGATCTGCGATTTTTAGCGGTACTGTGATATTTCAGCGGACATGTTGGACCATTTTGACACTTTTTTGGGACCATTGGCATTTATACAGCGATCAGTGCTATAAAAATGCACTGATTACTGTGTAAATGCCATTGGCAGTGAAGGGGTTAACCTGCAGGGGGCGCTCTAAGGGTTAACTATGTTCCCTGGGCGTGTTCTAACTGTGGGGGGACTGCCCTGGCTGGGGAAGGGAAGTGGTTACAGCCTCCACGTACAGGAAGGCTGTGATCACAGCCCTTCCCCCTTCACAGAGCGGAGGTCCGTGTTTACTTACACGGACCTCCGTTCCTTCGCTCCGGGGGGGCCATCGCGGGTAGCCGGCGGCAATCGAAGCCGCCGCACCCGCTCCCTGGCCCTCCCCGGACACAGTGAGCGCGCGGGCGCGCCTCCGGCGGCACGCGCTCACTAGGCGCGATCACGCGGCCGCCGTCAGATGACGGCGATCCGCGTTACAGAGCCACTTTGCCGCCGTCAATTGCCGATTGACGGTCGGCAAGTGGTTAAAGTGGTTGTAAACCTTAGACATGAAATATGAACAATGCATAACCCTCAATGGTGTGTACTTGTCTCAAATAGGAGCACTGAGTGTCATTTATGTCTACTGCTCCATTCCTCTGCTATTAACATGATTCACTTCTCACAAGTTTTGCTGACACCAAGAGAAAGATGGTGACAGGGGAAGGACATCCAGCTGATTGATAGCCTCAAGTCTTCTTTCCTGTGTACTGTGTTAAGGGGGGTGTGTCCCTTACCTCCAATCAGCTCTCAGAGCTCTCCTCACTAAGCTCTACAGTGCGTCATTTCAGCTTTCTGTCCCTTTCTTTCCAAAAGCTCAGACAAGCTTTGTAACTTCCACACTTTGAATAAAAGTAGAGAAAAGCTGACTGTAGATAAACAGGTACAACTTGTGTAGGAGTTATTTGTTTAATCTCTGTGTATCACTTGAGGCCAGTCACTTCACTGGGTATATGAAAGGGTTTACAACCACTTTAAAGTGATTGTAAAGTCTCTTTTTTTTTTTAAATAACAACCATGTTCTACTTACCTCCTCTGTGTAGTTGGTTTTGCAGAGCAGCCCGGATACTCCTCTTCTCGGGTCCCTCTTTGGTGCTCTTGGCCCCTCCTATTTAGTGCCCCCTTAGCCAGCAGCTCTCTATGGGGGCACCCAAGCCAAGTCAGAGCTCCGTGTATCCATTCAGACACGGAGCCCCGACTCCCATGATTGGCTGACTGACTTTGATTAACAGCCACGGGAGCCAATGGTGCCACTGCTGTATCTCAATCAATCAGGAAGAGTGTCCCAGGCGGCTTAGACATTCATGGACATTGCTGAAGATGGGCTCAGGTAAGTAATTAGGGGGTGCTGGGGGGCTGCTAAACACAAAATCAAATACCACCAAATGGAAGCTCTGTTTGTGGGGAAAAAAATTATATACAATTTAATTTGCATACACCATTGCATGATCACGCAATTGTCAGTTAACCACTTCAGCCCCGGAAGAATTTCCCACTTTAGGACCAGAGCACTTTTTGCGATTTGGCACTGCGTCGCTTTAACTGACAATTGCGTGGTCGTTGTACCCAAGCGAAATTTGCGTCCCTTTTTCCCCACAAATAGAGCTTTCTTTTGGTGGTATTTGATCACCTCGGCATCATTTCTAATTGCCGCTATAAACAAAAGAAGAACTACAATTTTGCAAAAAACCCAAATTTATTACTTTTTGAAAAAATACAAATCAAAAAAAAAATATATAAAAAAACATTTTTTTCCATCGGTTTTGGCTGATTTATTTTCTTCCTCATATTTTTGGTAAAAAAAGAAAATCGCAATCGGTTTGCGCAAAAGTTGTCATGTTTACGGATGATGAGAATTAATTTCTGGGGTTTTAATTTATTTTATTTTTTTTTACTAGTAATGGCGGCGATCTGCGATTTTTAGCGATACTGCGATATTGCAGCGGACATGTCGGACCATTTTGACACTTTTTTGGGACCATTGGCATTTATACAGCGATCAGTGCTATAAAAATTTACTGATTACTGTGTAAATGCCATTGGCAGCAAAGGGGTTAACCTGCAGGGGGCACTCTAAGGGTTAAGGGAGTTCCCTGGGCGTGTTCTAACTGTGTGTGGGTTGCCCTGGCTGGGGAAAGGGGATGATCACAGCTTCCATATACAGGAAGGCTGTGATCATCGCCCTTCCCCCTTCAACAGAACAGAGATCCGTGTTTACATTCACGGACCTCCGTTCTTTCAGTGCAGGGGAGCCATCGCGGGAAGCCGCCGGCGATCGAGTCCGCCCTACCTGCTCCCTGGCTCCTCCCGAACACAGTGAGCCCCCCTCACAATGCTAGTTATCACGGCCGCCGTCATGTGACGGCGGTTCGCGATGAAAAGCCACCTTGCCTCACGCTGCGGTGGGCGGTTGGCAAGTGGTTAAAGAAACACAGTGGCAAAAAGCAAAAAAATGGTCATGAACGGGGGTAAATCTTAAGACCCCTTTCACACCAGAACGTTTTTCAGACGCTTTTGCACTAAAATAGCGACTGAAAAGAGCCTGAAAAACTCCCTCCAATACACCCCAGTGTGAAAGCCTGAGTGTTTTCACACTGGGGTGGTGCGCTTGCGGACGGTAAAAAAGGTCCTGCAAGCAGCATCTTTGGGGTGGTGTGGGAGCCGTGCATTCACCGTTCCTTCACCACCCCTCCCCATTGAAAACAATGGGGCAGCGCTCGCCTGAACACCGCTTCGGAAGCCCCACTAACCAGCACTTTTTATCCATTTTTAACCCCTTGTGGGGGGTTAAAGGCGCACCACTGCTGCCCGAATAGCGCCGCAAATTAGTGGTGTTTTACCACTAACGCTCGGGCAGCCCTGGTGTGAAAGGGGTCTTAAAGCAGAGCTCCAGCCCGTATTAAAGTTAAAAGTCAGCAGATATTAAAAGTCAGCAGCTACAGTATTTTTATTAGGACACGTTTCTGTCCTGTCCACAATGTTGGCACCCCTAGCCGATCCGTCCACCGACTTTGGGTGCAGGCGCTGGCATTTTTACTAAGGGAAACAGGAAGTGAAGCCTTGCAGCTTCACAGCTGGTTTCCTACTGCGCATGCGCGAGTCACGCATCGCTTTCTGAACGTTCCTGCTGTCTTCTGGGACCTGTGTGTCTTCCAGAAGGCGGGGGCAGGGGAGGAAGGGGGGCCAGAAATATTGTAGATCGCCGCATCATTGTGCAGCCTACAGAGCTGATTGAGCAAGTTGAACAGAAGCCGATTAGTAGATGGACTCCTCTTTAACCACAGTGGCCACACATGGATCTTTGTTTGGCTGGTTCAGCAGCAGTAACTTCAATCCATGTATGGGCAGCTTTAGGCTGCATTCACAGTTGAGCTGAGTGTCTCTGGTTGTTTTATAGGGGTTTTTTATTATATTTTATGAGCGTTTGTACTGGTGTTTTTGCAGGCATCTGAGGCTTAATTAAATCTTGCCAATGGAAAGTTATTGGGGGGGGGGGATGTGCCAAAATGTGGGGCCAAAAACGCTTGAAGCTTGTAGCTCATGTGCCTTTTGAAGCTACAAGCGACCCTACGCTCAGGTGTGCACGGGCACAATTTAAAAACTGTAGGATTTTGGATGTTGAGCATTTTGGAGCTTCGAGCTACATTGAGTTTTTAGCTAGAATCACAGAAGGTAATGGTAACTAAATTGATTCTATTAATTATAAGATCCATTTACTATGTCACATCTCACAAAGTGCATGGTTCCAGCAATGTGTAATAAATGCGCAGACTAAGAAATCCCAAACCATACATTGTATGTATGGAATCTGCTGATTATGTTAGAGGTCAGGGACTCCCCTAGCCAGGAATCAGCTAGATTTTATGTGCGATAACACGCAGAGGTCACATTCCAAGAGATGAACTTGGAGAAGACTTTATGGTAAAATTCCAGTATGGGGGGCGCTGTTATTTTTCTTTTTTTGGACAACTACAAGTTTCAGAAAGCCTTGCTAGTCTAGATCAACAGCTATACCTAGAGGTCTATGGTAGTGCCAGGGCCTAGGGCAGGAGCACCAAGTCTCAGAATAAACAAATTGTGATAGATTTGTCCTTATCTTGATTCCCTCTTCTGGACATTTTTGGCTGAGGTCAGCAAAAGAACTGTAGAAAAGGGGGTACAGGGGGTGTCGAGAGGAGTCAGAAGACTCTGTGCAGTTTTTCCGTTGCCCCAGTGGCGTATCATCCATGGGTGCAGGGTGTTCACTGCACACGGGCCCCCAAGGGGGGGGGCCCACTGTGACCCACCTTGCACACATGGATGATTGTCCCTTAATAGCCGGGGATAATCGGTGTGACAGGGGACAGCTGTAAGCACCGATCTCCCTGCATGACAGCTGCTTCTCCTCCTTTCCATTCCACGGCTATCAGTGCTTACAGCTGTTCATCCCCCCCCCCCCCCACTGATCCTCCCAGGCTGTTCGTGCTGTCCTCCTCCTCCGCTCCCTGTGTTCTCTCCCAGCCCACTATGTCCTTCTTTCCCCCCCGGCTCGCCGTTCACCTCCTTCTCCGCTCCCCTGTTCTTTCCCGGCCACCGTGTCCTTCCAGTTCTCCTCATGTCCCCCGCTCACCTCCTCCGCTCCCCCATTCTCCTTCTCTGCTGCCCCGTTCTCCTTCTCCGCTCCCCCCCCATTCTCACCCAGCCACTGTGTTCTCCTCTGCCCCCCCCCCCCCCCCCGCATCCAGCTCCCTCCTCTCCTGCTGGCTGTCAGGGTGATCTGTCAAGAAGGAGAGCGGAGGAAGGGGCCGGTAAATATGTCATTTACCGGCCCTTCCTTGTCTGAATTGGACATTGAGAGCGTTCGTTACCAATCGCTCTCCTGTCCTGTTACTGAGCAGAGTAACCTGTGTGTCACTCTGCTTCAGTTTATGAATGGACGGGAGCTGCTGTCTCCTGTCCATTCATGTTCAGTGCTGATTTAAAAAAATGAAAAATAAATTATAAAAAATACCATTGTAAAGAAATAAAAAAAAAAAAATACTGACACCACTGCCCAGCCCTGCCCTGCCAACACTGTCCACTGTCCCGACCCCCCCCCCCCCCAAAAATAAAATTAAAAACATTAAATTGTAAAAAAAGAAATACTTTCAAATAAAAAACTGACACCATCCACTGCTCTACTGACACCAACATCTGCCCTACTGACACCATCCTCTGCCTCATACCCTCCCCACCCCCTTCCACAAAAGAACTGTAAAAAACGAATATTAAAAGAAATATCTAAAAAAAAAAAAAAAAAAAAATTAGATTAAACTATTGACACCGTCCACTACCCTACCGACACTGTCCAAATCCCCCCCCCCCCCCCAATATCATTGTAAAAAAATATATATATATATATACAAAAATGAATTTTAAAAAATAAAATTGAGAAAAAAAAATTCTGACACTGTCCATTGCTCTATTGACACCATCCACTGGCCCCAAATTTTTTTTGAAAAAATGAAAAAAACTAAAAAAATGTTGTAAAAATCTTTTTAAAAAATAAAGAACCTGACAACGTCCACTACACTACTGACACAACCCTGAACATAATACCCACCACTGTACACTCCACACTCCTCACCTGCACACGCTACCCACCTCCATACACTCTGCACTCCTCTCCTGCACATAGTACCCACCACCAAACACACCCTACTCCTCTCCTGCACATACTACCCACCGCCATACACTCTGCACTATACATTCCCTATTTAACATTAATGCATTCTGTAATATGCAAGTCATCACAGACTCTTTAAACCACACCCCCTTTATCCACGCCCAATATTCAGCACATCTTAAGCCACACCCATTTTTCGCCATGACTGGGGCCCATTTTTTATCTTGCACACGGGCCCACTCATTTCATGATACGCCCCTGCCTTGCCCCCTGATTTTGTGGTCTGTACAGATGAAAAATAGTTCTTGTATTTAAAGCGGAGTTCCACCAAAGTGGAACTTCCACTTTAAGCACTCCCCGCCCCCTGACATGCCACATTTGGCATGCAATTTTTTTTCGGGGGGGTACCTAGTTTTGACTAGTATTTTATGTCCCACTTCCTAATTCGGTCACACATCGCAGGTCCCAGGAGATTGCCTGGCCACCAAGAGAGCACGGCGTGACTCGTTAAGCTGTCACAGCCACACTTGCAATGCTGGCGCCCCAGAGAGGAGGGGGAGAGAAGCGAGGCTTCGGGCAGCTGCATAGCTGGACTGTGGGACAGGTGAGTGTGTTTATTAACCAGATGGCGGCCAGCCGCTGCAGTTGTACCATGGCAGCTTGGCTCAGCTGCGCAAACCGCCGTCATTGTACGTCAGTCGCACGTGCGCTCCCACTGTCCCCGCGATGATCAGAGTCGTTACAGAACCGATCAGTCTTCAGGCCCAGACCAATGATTTCTGGTCTGGACCTGGTGATCGGTTTTGGCGAATGAAATGCCTCCTCTGCCTGCATAATGTAAGCACAGGCAGAGGAAGTGATGCAATTGCCCCTCCTGGAGACTTTTGGTTCCAGGGTGGGGAGAGACAGCATCTAAGAGTGAGTACACAACATTACACTGACACCAGGACATATTAGGCACACAATTAAGCCCTTCATCCCCCCCCCCCGAGTTAACCCCTTCACTCCTGTCACTGTGTCACTTAGTGCAGTGATCAGATTTTTCACTGATCACTGTATTTGTGTCACTTGTGACACAAAATCACCTTAGGATAGGCAGTGTTAAGTAACCTTAACCCCCCTAATAAAAGGTTAACCCCTTGATCACCTCCTGTCACCAGTGATCACTGTATTACTGTCATGTGGAACGCTACTTAGTTTTGTATTTCGTCAGGGTACCCGCCGTATATACCTAATAAAGATTTTAACCCCTGATCGGCCGGCGGAGACATCAGTTAAGTTTTAGCATCAGTTAGGATCAGCATAAATACCAGGCAGGGTCAGATTAGTCAGGTATTCTAACATGCACACACACACACTAGATAGGTCCGTTACGAATATAGTATCTGAACGGATCAATATCTGTGATCTGATCAGATCTATACTAATGTCCCCAGTACTTTAGCATTCCTAAGAACGTGGCGTTAGCGGGATCAGCCCAGACACCTGCTAGTACCTGCGCTTAACCCCTCCACCCAGCCCACTCAAGTGCAGTATCAAATAGAGCACTGACACTTACAAAACACAACACACATAACTGTAGCGTTTGCAGAATCACGCTTGATACTTGCGAACGCTAACAGTTATTTTGGTAACGATTAAAGTAGGCTCTGACAACCAGGTGCGCTCTTTTGCCTGTGAGTCACACTAGTGTACCCATAAATTTAGAGGCCAAAATGTCCAAACAGACGTATACTAGTGAAGAGGCCTACATGTTGCTGAGCATGACCGATAAGAGCAATGGGGAAGCTCCACTGTCAGATTCAGGCTCAGTATACGAACCTGTAGAGAGCAGCGGCACCCTGTCAGATAGCTCTGATGATGGAGTAGTGGTTCCTGCTAAGGTCAGGTGTATCCGATCCCGTTCTGCTGTTGTTGAGGTGCAAGAACCACAGGTCTCTCGTATGGAGCAGAGAGCCAGTATTAGCGCCGCTCATCCTTCTGGTGAACTGACAAGCACCAGCGGCCTAGTACACCTTGGTCGTAGACAAACCAGCACTGCAGTAACACTTGGTGACGTGGCAAGTCCCTTAAGTGCAGTTATAGCTGGTGTGGCTAGCACAAGTGGTGTCCCGCAGCCACCGAGAAGACAAAGACAGGCCCGCAGAGCCCATAGTGCCCGTCCCGCTGCATATGCTAACCCTGATTGGCAACCCACCACTTCTGCATCGCCCATACTTCCCCCATTCCCTGGCCAACCCTGAATTCAGGTGGAAACAGTTGGATTTTTCGTCCCTTGATTTTTATTTGCTGTTTTTCATGAGAGATCTCTATAGATCTATTGTGGACCAAAGCAATTTATATGTTGGTCAATTCATCGCCGCTAATTCCCATTTGACACTTGCCAGAGACTGGAAATCTATTGTGGTTCCTGAATTTAAGACCTTTCTGGGCCTTTCCCTTCTCATGGGCATATGTAAAAAATCTAAGTTGCAGTCATATTGGTCCACTGACCCAATTCACCATATGCCAGTGTTCTCTGCTTCTATGACCTATGAACTCTGTCGTCCTCAGGGTGACCCTAAATACATCCTATATTCAGCCCCTCGTAAATCACTTCAAGCAGCAATTTACAGCCTCGTTTATTCCCAATCAAGTTGTCTGCGTAGACGAGTCCCTGATTACATTTTCTGGACGTCTTGCTTTCCAACAGTTTCTCCCCAGTAAGCGAGCCAGATATGGGGTCAAGATGTATAAGCTCTGTGACAGGGCCACAGGCTATACATATAGTTTTTTGGTTTACGAGGGTAAAGATAGCCACATGGAGCCCCCCACCCCAACTGCCCAGATTACATAGGGAGTGCTGGCAAGATTGTTTGGGACTTGGTGTTACCCTTATTCGGAAAGGGGTACCACTTGTACGTGTACCACTTGTACAATTATTACGCAAGCGTTCCACTTTTTAGTCACCTTTTTGATCGTGGAATTGGCACATGTGGCACCATGCAATCTAATCGCCGGGGCTTCCCCCAATGGCTTGTAGAGTCCCGTCTTAGACCGGGGAGAGAGCCTGCGTGAGATGTAACACTTTGCTTGCAGTGAAGTGGAGGGACAACCGGAATGTTTTCGTTCTGTCCCCCCTTCGTGCAGATACGACAGTCCAAAATTTCAACGGCAACTGGTGTAGAGAAGTCCCTCTGTGTCCATGAATGCAACCTTAATATGGGAGGGGTGGACCTCAACGACCAGTTATTGGCGCCATACTTGATTGCCCGTAAGGCCAGACGCTGGTACATAGAAGTAAATTAAATTCTTAAACTCCTTAAATTCCAGGAAGAGATCATCACAGCCCTTCTGTTTACAGATGGTGCTGCACCACAACTTTTCAATCCAAATGCAGTGAGCCGGCTACACGTGAGGCACTTCCCTGAAGTCCTCCGTGGTACCTCTACCCAACGAGCACCCCAAAGAAGATGTCATGTCTGCAGATGACGCGGATATAGGTGTGACATGTGTTATTGTTGTCCCTCTTGCCCTGACAGCCTGGTCTTTGCATCAGTGACTGTTTCAAACGCTATCACACACTAGCGTATTAGAATAGGGTACAACACTACACAGGCATAGGGCACACTTTCATAGGGTCTCCAAAGATGCCACCGCATTTTGAGAGACCCGAACCTGGAACCGTTACAAATTTTTTTTAAAAGAACAAAAAAAAAAAAATGTTAAAAAAAAATATAAAGTAAAAAAGCCAAAAGTAGTTGTCATTTTTCTTGTTGTTCCCTATTGCTCTCGCTCTATTGTTACTGTATTTTATGCTTACTTGTAATGTTTTATTGTTACTGTGTTTTATTATGTTTGCTTTGCGGGTATGGAATTCTTCTACTTTCATACATTACGGTTTACTGTGTTATTATGTTAATCATTATTTGCTTTTCAGGTATGCCATTCAGCTGCATCACCGATTTATCTTGACAGCAACAGCGTTTGCTCCCATGATACATAAATCAGAGACTCCAGCGCTGTAGGAGAACATATATGGTGAAGCATAGTGGCAGGAGTGCACATAGGGGCAGATTGCCCCTATGCGTCGGCATATATATTTAGAACGGTGCTATGCTCATCATTAGCAGTGGGTGGATGCAGGCCAGTTTTCTAATAGTGGGCGTACCACCGATTGTTTGATTCTTTTTTTTTCCATTTAAGCCACAGGCCTCATGAAAAAAAAAAAAAAGAACATTACAATATATGCCCAACAAGGACCAGCAACCTATTGGTATGTTGCTGGACTTTGTGTGGTTATACGGGAATGATGCCTGCAGGTATAAGTATCATTTTGGTATCGTGCTTTTCAGCCAGCGGCCGGCTTTCATGTAAAAGCAATCCTAGCAGCTAATTAGCCACTAGATTGCGTTTACAAGCAGTGGGAGGGTACATCCCCCGCCGTCTTCCACTGTTTTCTCGGGCTCTCCTGTCCGATCGGGGGAACCCGAGAATGCAGCCGGTGGTTTCCGCCAGCTGACCATAGAGCTGTTGAAGACTAGAATGGCTGCAATCATCTCTATGGCCTAAGACACCAAAAGCTACGTGCATTTCATGACTTCGGTTTCGTCGGATATAAACAGCGCCATTGGGAAATTGGGAAAGCATCTTATCACACCGATCTTGGTGTGGTCAGATGCTTTAAGGGCTGAGGCGAGATCTAGAGTCTAATAGACTCCAAATTTAAAAAAAAAACTACTTGTCACTACATATTGCTATCATAGGGGATATTTAAAATTCCCTGTGATAACAATAAAAAAAATAAAAAATGAAAGGGACAGTTTATATATAAAATAAAAAGCAAAATGAATTAAAAAAAAAAAAAAAAAATGCACCCCTGTCCCCCGTGCGCAAAAGGTGAACACAAGCGTCGGTCACGTGTCGTATGTAAACAGCAATTGCAACATGCATGTGAGGAATCACCGCGAACCTCAGATAGAGGGCAGTAATTCTAGCAGTAGACCTCCTCTGTAACTCTAAAGTGATAACCGGTAAAGGCTTTTAACCACTTGCCAACCGCCAACCGCAGCCACAAAGTGGCTCGATATCGCAAACCGGCTGCGATATCCCTCACTGTGAGCACGCGCTCGCCACCGGAGGCGTGCTTGCACGCTCACTGTGTTCGGGGGGGGGCCAGGGAGCAGGTAGGGCGGACTCGATCGCCGCCGGCTACCCGCAATGGCCCCCCCCCGCAGTGAAAGAATGGAGGTCCATGTAAGTAAACATGGATCTCCGTTCTGTTAGAGGGGGAAGGGTTGTGATCACAGGCTTCCTGTATATGAAAGCCGTGATCACGCCCTTCCTCCAGCCAGGCCAGCCCACATACAGTTAGAACATGCCCAGGGAACACAGTTAACCCTTAGAGCGCCCCCTCCAGGTTAACCCCTTCACTGCCAATGGCATTTACACAGTAATCAGAGCATTTTTATAGCACTGATCGCTGTATAAATGCCAAGGGTCCCAAAAAATTGTTAGAATGGTCCGACATGTCCGCTGCAATATTGCAGTACCACTAAAAAACGCAGATCACCGCCATTACTAGTAAAAAATAAATAAAAACCCCAGAAATTAATTCTCATCATCCATAAACACAGCAACTTTTGCGCAAATCAATCAATAAACGCAGATTGCGATTTTTTTACCAAAAAGATGAGGAAGAATATAAATCGGCCAAAACCAATGGAAAATAATGTTTTTTTATATTTTTCTTTTGGGTTTGTATGTTAGCAAAAAGTAAGAAATTTGGGTTTTTTGCAAAATTGTCGCTCTTCTTTTGTTTATAGCGGTGATCAGAAATGACGCAGAGGTGATCAAATACCACCAAAAGAAAGCTCCATTTGTGGGGGAAAAAAGATGCAAATTTCATTTGGGTACAACGTCGCACGACCGCGCAATTGTCAGTTAAAGCGACGCAGTGCTGATTTGCAAAAAGTGCTCTGGTCCTAAAGTGGGAAATCCTTCCGGGGCTGAAGTGGTTAAAATGTATATAGTTTGTCGCCACTGCGTGGTTTTGCATAATTTTAAAGCATGTCGTGTTGGGTATCTATGTACTCGGAATAAGATCATCTTTTATATTTCACCAAACATTTGGGCAATATAAGGGGTTTTTGTGCATTAAAATTCAAAAATGTGTTTTTATTCCCAAAAAAATGCGTTTAAAAAAAATTGCTGCTCAAATACTTTGTGAACAAAAAATTCAACACCCACCAACCAATAGGGCCTCTGATTTAAAAATATATATATATATAATGTTGGGGGTTCAAAGTAATTTTCTAGCAAAAAAAAAAATGTTTTCATGTAAACAAAAAGTGTCAGAAAGGACTTGGTGGTTCAAGTGGTTAGAAGAGTGGGTAATGTGCGGCATAAAATGCCAGAACCTCCCGAAATGACCCCTTTTTGGAAAGTAGAGACCCCAAGCTATTTGCGGAGAGGCGTGTTGAGTCCATGGAACATTATATATTTTGTCACAAGTTTCTGGAAAATTGGCTTTTTTTTTTCTGTCACTAAATGATATATTGCTCGAACATACCATGGGTATATGTGAAATTACACCCCAAAATACATTCAGCTGCTTCTCGCGAGTACGGATGTGAGACTTTTTGGCGGTCTAGCTGCGTACAGGACCCCAAAAACCATGCCCCGCCTTCAGGCTTTCTAAGGGCGTAAATTTTTGATTTCACTCCTCACTACCTATCACAGTTTCGGAGGCACAAATAGAGCTTTCTTTCAGTGGTATTTGATCACCTCTGCATTTTTTATTCTTTGCGATATAAACAAAAAAAGACAGAACATTTTGAAAAAAAAAGATAGTCTACTTTTTGTTTTTAAAAAAATACAACAAACTCAATTTTAGTCCTACATTTTTGCCTAAATGCATTCAGCCACATGTCTCGGATAACAAAAAAGTCAATATTTATTGGTTTGCGCAAAAGTTATAGCGTTTACAAACTAGTTTATGTAAGGGAAACCTCAAAACTCAAAATACTCAACGTGCCTTTCAGCAAATAGCTTGGAGTGTCTACTTTCCAAAATGGGGTCATTTGGGGGGGGGTTTGTGCTATCTGGGCATTCCATGGCCTCCAAAACTGTGTTATGTAGTGAGGAGTGAAATCAAAAATGTACACTCTTAGAAATCCTGAAGACGGTGGTTGGTTTTCGGGGTCCTGTAGGCGGCTAGACCGCCAAAAAGTCTCACCCCGTACTTAGGAGAATCGGCAGAATGTATTTTGGGGTGTGATTTCACATATACCCATGGCATGTTTGCGCAATATATAATCTAGTGACAACTTTGTGGGAAAAAACAACAAAAGATAAACAAAAAACATTTTTTTGTCATTTTCCCGAAATTTGTGGCAAAATATAAAATATTCCATGGACTAAACATGCCTCTCAGCAAATAGCTTAGGGTGTCTACTTTCCAAAATGGGGTCATTTGAGGGGGGGGGGGGAGGGTTGTGTTATCTGAGCATTTCATGGCTTCCGAAACTCTGATAAGTAGTGAGAAGTGCAATCAAAAGTTTATGCCCTTTGAAATCCTCAAGGCGATGACTGGATTTTGGGGTCCCGAATGCGGCTAGACTGCCAAAAAGTCTCACACATGTGGTATCCCCATACTCAGGAGAAGCAGCAGAATGTATTTTGAGGTGTAATTCCACACATACCCATGGCATGTGTGAGCAATATAACATTTCAATGACAACTTTGAGTAATCTTTTTTTTGTCATTTTTCCATCACTTTTGACAAAAAAAATAAAATATTCAATGGGCTCAACATGCCTCTCAGCTAATTCCTTGGGGTGTCTACTTTCCAAAATGAGGTCATTTTGGGGGGGGGGGGTTGTACTGCCCTTCCATTATAGCACCTCAAATGAGATAGGCAGTCATAAGCGAAGAGCTGCGTAAATTCCAGAAAATGTACCCTAGTTTGTAGACGCTATAACTTTTACGCCAACCAACAAATATATGCTTACTTACTTATTTTTTTACCCAAGACATGTGGCGGAATGCATTTTGGCAAAAAAGTAGGACTAAAATTGAGTTTATTGTATTTTTTTTAATAACAAAAAGTAGACAATTCATTTTTTTTTTTCAAAATTTACGGTCTTTTTTGTGCAGTTGGTTTTGCAGAGAGCAGCCCGGATCCTCCTCTTCTCGGGTCTCTCTTCGGTGCTCCTGGCCCCTCCCTCCTATTGAGTGCCCCCTCAGCCAGCAACTTTCTATGGGGGTACCCAAGCAGAGTCAGAGCTCCATTCAGACAGAGCCCGACCCCGCACCGCCCCCTCTCCTCCCGATTGGCTGACTGACTTTGATTGACAGCCGCAGGAGCCAATGGCACCACTGCTGTGTCTCAGCCAATCAGGAGGAGTGTTCCGGACGGCTTAGACATTCGTGGACATCCCTGGAGAGAAATTGGGCTCAGGTAAGTAATTAGGGGGTGCTGGGGGGGGGGGCTGCTACACACAATTTTTTTTATCTTAATGCATATTCTGCCTTTAGCCTTGGTTCACACTGATCTCATCTGAGAGATTGGATGTGATTCGCACCACACTGCAGTGTGAGTCACATGTGATCTCTCTGCAATGCGATCTCAGCCATAGAGATAGTATGGCTGAGATTGCATCGCAATCAGATCAAACTTGCACAGGACCCTTTTTGTTCACAGGGTAAGAGTCGCATGGCATGGTGGTTTAAACCATGCAATCCGATTCCTGTGTGAGTTTGCAGATCGCACTGTGATATGCAAATTGAAAAGGGGGCGTCATTAACAATGTACTGATAACTATAGAAAGCATTAGAGGCGAATATTGCTAGACGTGACACCACATCCTGTAAATGAGTACATACAAAAAACCAGGAGAGAGGAGAGATGGGACTTTAGAGGTTGTCACTATAATTACCCAAACAGGAACACGCAACACTGTTGCGTATTCCTGTTTGGGAAATTATAGTGACAACCTCTAAAGTCCCATCTCTCCTCTCTCCTGGTTTTTTGAACGTACTGACACCTCCCTTCAGTTCGCATATGGCAGTGCGAACTGCCGCCAGGAGGCTAGCAATGCGGGAACCCGCAGTGGATTCGCAAGGTTACCGCATCGCTGCAGTGTGAACCGAGCCTTACAACCCCTTTAAGCACTGTAAAGAACATTATTTTTTCAGTAAAGGTGGCAAAGGTTGCTTGAAAAGCATGCAAAAGTGAGTCTATAATACCATCTGCTGGCTTCATATAAAATACTAAATATTCATATGCTATATTTCCTATTTAGCTGACTAAAATTAATTAAAATTGTATTTTTTTTCATTTCTGACCATATTAACCACTTAAGGACCGGAAGTATTTCCAGCTTTAGGACCGGAGCCCTTTTTGCGATTCGGCGCTGCGTCGCTTTAACTGACAATTGCGCGGTCGTGCGGCGTTGTACCCAAACGAAATTGGCGTCCTTTTTTTCCCACAAATAGAGCTTTCTTTTGGTGGTATTTGATCACCTCTGCGTCATTTCTGATCACCGCTATAAACAAAAGAAGAGCGACAATTTTGCAAAAAAACCCAAATTTCTTACTTTTTGCTAAAATACAAATCCAAAAAAAAAAAATAAAAAAACATTTTTTTTCACCGTTTTTGGCCGATTTATATTCTTCATCATATTTGCGATAAAAAAAATCGCAATCGGCGTTTATTGATTGGTTTGCGCAAAAGTTGCCGCGTTTACGGATGATGAGAATTCATTTTTGGGGTTTTTAT
>BLSH010555640.1:1220236-1252307 GCA_018402905.1 Glandirana rugosa
AATGTAACCACCAGTAACTCTTCTTACGAGGAATGTAACCACCAGTCACCCTTCTTACGAGGAATTTAACCACCAGTCACCCTTCTTACAAGGAATGTAACCACCAGTCACCCTTCTTACAAGGAATGTAACCACCAGTCACTCTTCTTATGAGGAATGTAACCACCAGCCACCCTTCTTACGAGGACTGACCACCAATGTAAGGAGCATTCTTCTCAATGACCACCAATGTAAGGAACATTCTTCCCACTGATCATCAATGTAAGGAACATTCTTCCCACTGACCACCAATGTAAGGAACATTCTTCCCACTGACCACCAATGTAAGGGGCATTCTTCTCACTCACCACCAATGTAAGGAGCATTCTTCTCAATGACCACCAATGTAAAGAACATTCTTCCCACTGACCACCAATGTAAGGAGCATTCTTCTCAATGACCACCAATGTAAGGAACATTCTTCCCACTGATCATCAATGTAAGGAACATTCTTCCCACTGACCACCAATGTAAGGGGCATTCTTCTCACTCACCACCAATGTAAGGAGCATTCTTCTCAATGACCACCAATGTAAAGAACATTCTTCCCACTGATCACCAATGTAAGGGGCATTCTTCCCACTGACCACCAATGTAAGGAACATTCTTCCCACTGACCACCAATGTAAGGAACATTCTTTCCATTGACCATAACACTAATGTAGCATGGGTAGTAGATATAGTAATTATTAGCAGGGGTTCCCTCAGACATGAAAGTTATTTCAAGTGGTTCTCATGGTAAAAACCATTGGGAAAGGCTGCTTTACAGGCTCTATAAAGGGGAGGGGGTGCACACTCATGTTCAGTTATAAATCATTGCATAGGCGGCAAATAGGAGGTTAACTGCCTTTACGTGAGATTCTGGAAGCATTCATTAGGTATGGCTGTAGTGAAGGAGGGTTGGAGCTCTCTGCACACAGTCAGTGGGAGGGGAAGAGAGATTTTAAATTGAGTTTAGGCGAAGCAGCCTCTCACTTTTGTCCTGGCCTGCAGAGCATCGCAGGAGGAGCAGTTCACAGCAGCCAGTGCCAAGACACAGGTATGTTGTAAGGAAATCTGAAAACTGGTTGTGTTAGTTCTCTGCGAAATCTGAGCAGAAGATGTAATATCTGGATACCAGCTCAGTTTCTGCACAGTAATAACTGTGTATGGAGGCAGCATACGGTGTTAAGCATGGGCATCTAGGGGTTAACTTTTAATACTAACAAATGTATGAATTACTTCTTTAAAAACTGAAAAAATAATTCAAATAGGAAGTTGCCCGGAAAGGATTTTGAAATTTACATTTGACAAGTACAGTGTGGATTTGGTTTACAGGCGCATTAAAAATGTTGAAGTGCAGTCTTAGATGTATTTTAATAATTGAGACGTGTTCTAATAATCTGAAATGCAGCCAATCAGAATTTAATTTATTAAATAACAGTTGTGTGAAAGAGGATTGCTGATTATTAAGGCACACGATGGCCACCCTTAAGATGGTGTGCTGTGCCAATATATTATATCCTTGCCCCTGGCATTCCTATGATCACACTGACTTCTTATGTCTTAGGTTAATAAAACGGTGCAGTGGGTTGGCCAGACTATGACTATGCTCGCTGGCCTTGGTTGTAATTTGCATAATACAGCACCCTGGGTTGTAAATCTGATTGGACAATCAGTGGTTTTTAAGAACTTGCATTGTGCCTTTTTGTTTTCTAATAAACAAAAGAGCAACAGGCAAAATAACACCCCCTATAAAAACCTATTGTTCATTTTATTTCATGGTTCTGACGTACTGTTAGTTGTTGTGGGTGAGATTACATTTTTTTTTATGCCACAAAATATATGAAATGTTAAATCTGTTGTATTATATCTGTATTGTTGTTACAAAAATATTAGATGCGTACGATTTTAATCTTTTGGAATTCTCTTGGACAGTAATATTTAGGCTCCATGCACACTGTGTCTGATAAACGACCGTTTTTGGTCGTTTTGACGTTTTTTTAACAGCCCAAAAACACCACTTTATGTTATCCTATGTGTCTATGCACACACGGACGTTAATTGTCGTTTATCAGCAGTGGCGTTTTTGGGCTGTTATCTGAACGCCCTGAATTGGTGTTCAAAAGTCGTTCTTTTGACCACAAAAAATGCTGGACGCCGCTAAACGCTCATAAACGCCAGTAAAAAGCTGTTTATCGGCATACAGCGTTTTTTGCAGTCAATGGAAGCAAATGAAGAGAGAAAAAAAAAAACGCCCAAAAACGTTGATAAACGTTGCTTACAAAACGCTGCAAAAGAACATTTTGTAAGCAGCGTCTCCTGCCCGACGCCAAGAGAGCCCAGATAGAGTCCAGTGTGCATGGAGCCCAAGATATGTTCTACATAATGCTTCTGAGTCTGTAACCTACTGTGGGAAGATGAAGAGAAACATGAAATTATAGAGCAAACATGAATCTAAATGTAACAGTGTTCACTTATCCAGGTTCTTCATTTAGATCAAGGTTTCTCAAACAAGGTTCCATGGAACCTTAGGGTTCCTCCAGAGGTTGCTAGGAGTTCCTTCAGCAATGAGCAATTTCTGCCTCTCAGATAAGTTCCCATTGACACCATTGACCCTTTTAGCTATTTGGAAGGGGGAAATTGTTCCCAACGTCCACAAATGTAAGGAGCATTCTTCCCACTGACCATCACACTAATGTATGGGTTGTAGATAAAGGAATTTCTAGCAGGGGTTCCCTGAGACCGGAAAGTTATTTCAAGGGTTTCTCTATGTTGAAAGGGTTGAGAAAGGCAGAATAATGTTACATTTAGAATTCCTTAAGGTTTATAGTTGCGGAAATTAAAATTCTTCAGTTCTTGCTTTAGCTAGTTAAAAAAAAAAACAAAGGAAGGATCTAATGTCATATTTCCTACTAAAGCCAAAATAAAAGCAGAGGTCTCAGTTGTGTAAATTTGCAGATGGATTTGAAATCTGCACACTGCTGTCTATGTAATAGCATACAATGCAGCTTGAAATTAAAATAGGCTCTAAATCTAAAAATCATATTTGAAAGTTAGGTAATCAAGCTATCTTCTAGAAATAAAATTCCATCCCACGGGCTTCATACTGTACATTGCAGCAGGTGGATGGTGATGTCAGCTCTCTCACAGAGATTGTTGCATCATACCTACATACAGCACAATTCATCTGATCTGTAATATGCAGGGGGCTGAGTTCCGAGCACTCTGGTTATAGTAAGAGCACTAAAATCCTGCAATATCCCTGCAGGATGAGGGCAGACGGTAAATAAAAGTCAGGAAAAGAAGAGAGCAGAGGAGGAAGAGAGGAGAGGAGAGGAGGAAGAGAAGAGAGGAGAGGAGCAAGAGAAGAGAGGAGGAGAGGAAGAGAAGAGAGGAGGAGAGGAAGAGAAGAGAGGAGGAAGAGAGGAGAGGAGGAAGAGAGGAGAGGAGGAAGAGAGGAGAGGAGGAAGAGAAGAGAGGAGGAAGAGAGGAGAGGAGAAAGAAGAGAGGAGAGGAGGAAGAGAAGACAGGAGACGAGGAAGAGAAGAGAGAGGAGAGGAGGAAGAGAAGAGAGAGGAGAGGAGGAAGAGAGGAGAGGAGAGGAGGAAGAGAGGAGAGGAGAGGAGGAAGAGAGGAGAGGAGGAAGAGAAGAGAGGAGGAAGAGAGGAACAGGAAAAAAGTAAAGGAACAGGAGAGGAAAGGAAAGGAAAGGCAAGGAAAAAGGAGGAAAGGAGTAGAAAAGAGGAAAAGGAGAGGAATAGAAAAAAAGGAGAGGAAAAAGCCAGAGGAACGGAAAAAGTTAGAGGAACGGAAAAAGGAAGAGGAATGGAAATAGGGAGAGGAACGGAAAAAGGAAGAAATTTACACTGGAATGTTTGAAGGGAGCAGAGAAGGAGGAATCACTAAAGTAGTAGAAATGAAATAAATAGAAGAGAAGGGAAGAAAGATGTATTTTGATTTGCATCTAGTGACTTACTTTGTCTTCATACAACAGATAAAAGAAGTATTGAACATGTCACCATTTTTCTAGGTCATTGACATGAAATTTTCACCACATATCAGTAAAAACCCATGCAATCCATACATACAAAGAAACCAAAACAAATAAGTTCAGAAATTAAGTTATGTGTAATAAAATGGAATGACGCAGGGAAAAAGGATTGAACACGCTAACTGAAATGCAACACTTGGTACAAAATCCTTTGTTGGTAATGACAGCTTCAAGACACCTCCTGTATGGAGAAACTAATCACATGCCTTGCTCAGGTGTGATTTTGGCCCATTCTTCCACACAGTCTTCAAATCTTGAAGGTCCTGTGGGCCTCTTCTATGAACTCTGATCTTTAGTTCTTTCCATAGATTTTCTATTGGATTCAAGTCAGGTGATTGGCTGGGCCATTCTAACAGCTTTATTTTCTTTCTTTGAAACCAGTTGATAGTTTCCTTGGCTTTGTGTTTGGGATCATTGTCTTGCTGAAATGTCTACCCTCATTTCATCTTCATCATCCTGGTAGATGGCAGAAGATTTTTATCAAGAATGTCTAGGTATATTTTTCTATTCATCCTTCCTTCAACGAAATTAAGTTTGTCGGCACCGTGTGCTGAAAAACAGCCCCCCACCATGATGTTCCCACCTCCAAACTTCACGGTTGGTATTTGGGGTGATGTGCAGTGCCATTTGGCCTCCAAACATGGTGTGTATTATGGCATCCAAAGAATTCAATTTTGGTCTCATCTGACCAGACTATATTCTCCCAGTATTTCACTTAAATGTTGTGCAGCAAACTTTAAAGGAGCTTTTCTTTTTTTTTTTTTTTCAGCGATAGTCTTGCATGGTGAGTGTGCATACAGGCCATGGAGGTTGAATGCATTACTTATTGTCTTCTTTGAAACAATTGTACCTGCAAATTCCAGGTCTTTCTGAAGCTCTCCACAAGTTGGCTCTTGGACAAATCTTCTGATAATTCTTGTCACTACTCTGTCAGAAATCTTGAAGGAGCACCTTGTCGTAGGCGGTTTATGGTGAAATTAAGTTTTTTCCACTTTTAGATTATGGCCCCTACAGTGCTCACTGGAAGACTCAGAAATTCAGTAATCCTTCTGTAACCAATACCATCAGTATGTTTTACATAAGGTTGCAAAGGTCTTGAGAGAGCTCTTTGCTTTTATCCATCATGAGAGGTCACACCTTGGTAATGAGACACCTTTTTATAGGCCATCAGTTGAGATTGAACTGATATTCATTTTCACTGACAAGGTGCAGGATTGCGAATTACTGATAGATTTCAGCTGCTGTCTTGGCTTTCCATGCCTTTTTGCACCTCCCTTTCTTCATGTGTGATTCCATTTTATTACACATAATTTAATTTCTGAACTTATTGGTTTTGGTTTCTTTGTATGCATGGATCGTATGGGTTGTTACCAACGTGGTGAAAATATCATGTCAATAGCACCTTAATGTGGATGTAAACCCAATTCATGAAATTTGAGCTGGGCATATCTGTCTGTAGTGTTTTATTATCTCTTTTCAAAGAGCTATGTCCCCTAGCTGTCTCTTCTTCCATAGTTATCAGCCTGATAAGTTCTCTCTGTTAGTCAGGACAGAGAATTCAGAAAATTTAGAGATGAAGAAAAAAAAATAGATTAGCAGGCTGATTAACAAAACACAGGCACTGCTCTGCATGTGTGAGGAGGGGGTGTGCGCCTTTGCTCCAATCAGCTTTCTCACAGTGTCTCACATCGTCTAGCTATCAACCCCTCCTAGATAGGAATGAGGACGTGGAAAATCTAACAGCATGTGCATTTTATAAACAGTGTATCAAAGTGAAGACAGCAGATATACATGCAAGACTTGTATAGGGAGTTTGTGTCAGCTCTGTATCATCTGAGGCTATTCACTTCACTGGGTATAAGGAGGTTTTACATCCACTTTAAGGCCTCATGCACACTGCTGCTGGTAAACGGACGTTTGGGCATTTTTTCAGCTGCCCCTGAACACTCCTTTATGTTATCTTATCAGTACATGTACACAGGGTCGTTTACTGTCCTTTCTAGGCAGTTGAGTTTAGAAGCTTTTTTTGGAACCCAAAAAAATGCGTTCGGACGGAAGTTCAGAGGCATTTGAAATGCCAAATGCCTGTAACAGCTTGTAAACGCTGCTAAACGAGGTAACTCATGTTTAGCAGAGTTTCGTTTACAGGTGGTTTCAATTTTAAATAAAAAAAAAAAAAAACACGCTCCTAGATGCAAACGCGGCATGTAAAATGTGGCTAAATGCCCATTTTTAAGTGTCAGCTGCCAAAAAAATCATTCAGGAGAGGTTAAAAAAGCGTCCATTGCACAGAAGTATATGTACCTAGAAAAATGGTGACGTGTTCGATACTTATTTTATCGGCTGTACATTACCTAGAGCAGTATAGTCATTTTGGCTAAATAAAAAAAGTTATGTTCTCACCACCCCAAATGTATTTATTATACCTGAAAAGAAAATTTTAACCTGAAAAAGTAACCCCTGTCCTAACCCCATGTAACCTGTAATCCTAATACACCCCTAAATGTAAGCCTTCCTAACTGTACACTGCACCTATCATCATACCCATTATCCAACAAACTGTCATGCTGTCATTACAATAAATGACAACCATAATTGTTTGATCCCTTGATTACCAAAAGGATGGAATAATGAGCTGTCTCGTCTCCCAGCAGCAGTGCAATACCTTGACATAACAACTGTAGAAGAAGAGGGAGGGTAGATCTCCTATTTGGATTCCTTGATCTGCTTGGTTTACCTCCTCAGAGCTGCACAGACACAATGCACACAAAGTGTAATCATCACTAGACTAGGTTCACACATGTGCGATTCCAGTGCGAGTTCCCATATCGAATGTCACTCGCCGGCGGTTCACACTGACATCTGCGAACTGCTGTGGGTGTCAATGTAAAGTTAATGACACCCCAGATTGCAGCTTGCAGTGCAAACTGTCAAACGGTGCCGGAATCTAATTGCATAGGTGTGAACAATCATGCGATCCGATTCCAGTGCGACCAAAAAAAAAGGGTCCTGCACCATTTTGGTGTGAATGCGATGCGATTTCAGCCATACAATTTGGCTGAATTTGCATTTCACAGACATCACATTTGATCTGCACTGCAATGCGATGTGAATCACATGCGATGTCTGTCATGGCACAAGCATGAACCCAGCTTAAAGGTCACTAAAGGTTCTTCTCTCATGTCCATGATCTTACCATGTCATGGGTAATATGCTGGTAAATCTCATATTTTATACATTAGACTCAGCACTGTATTGTACTGGGAGCAAACTTTAGAAAATTTGTAAAAAGAGACATGCCTTTTTTTGCTCATAGCAGCCAATCAGAGCAGGTGTCCAGTTTCAAAGAGGCGACAGCAGAAATTTTACTGATCGAATGGCCACCACTTTACTCCTAGAAAATTACCAGGATGTACGGGATTCTTTTCACAAGAGTTTTGGACATCCTAGCCTAGGGACAAATATATCACCACTAGAGTCCTTGAGAGACAAGAAACCTTTCCTTATCAATAAACCATTAAAAACTAACAGTTTTGGGTAGATACCACCCTTTAAAATCACACAGAATTCAAATATATTGCCGTGATATTGTTGTTGGAAGAGCAACAGCATAGTAGCTTTATATACTGTATATATAGAACTATACATATGAATTATACCTGTCTATACCAGCAGGTGGCGCTGTAGTATTATATGAGCGTAATCCATGTATTCCATGATAGGAGAGGAAGTACCGTTTATCCTCTCTGTGTACTTGTTTGTTATTAAGTTACTGTTTTTTCTGTAAGACATGATGAGATATCCTCCATGAAAGTAAAGCTATCCTCTGCATACAGCAAGCTTCGAGCACATTATATTAATACCCTGCTAACAACTGTAAGCTGGAACTAGACTTCAGCCGACCAAAGATGGTTCGAATCTTGGCAGGTCCCTGCTGAACCAGGCTAAGATTCGAACCATCTATGGGTAAGCCGATTGTACCCAAGTTGATCGATCTGACTTTGGTACAACCAGCATGTCAGATTTTTACATGCGATTATTGGCAGCGGCTATAGCCGCTAGTAATAATCACTGTGTTCTACTGGCAGGGACAGCTCCCCAAGCCCTTCCCCACTGGGAGAACACAATAGCTCTGTGGGAGCAATTCCCCTCATCAACACTGTCTGTGTTGCAGACCATCTATGACTTGCCTTAGAGGGGAAGATTTACTAAAACTTGAGCAATCAGAATCTTATGCAGCTGTACATGATAGCCAATCAGCTTCTAACTTCAGCTTGTTCAATTAAAGTGATTCTACAGTCAGAAGGTTTTTATCTTAATGAATTCTATGCATGAGGCTGGGTTCACACTAGTCCGACACGACAATCATCATACTTTGATCCTACTTTGCTCTGCGACTTGTGTCCTACATCGGACCTACATCTGTCAGACTTCTGTGAACGGGATCTGACTTTGATTCCGACAATGCTAGGCACCTTGTGCTCTGGGGATCTTGAAGGGGAACCCCCACCAAATTTACCGAACAAAAAAAACGGCATGGGGTTCCCCCCAAAGGCGATACCAGGCCCTTCAGTCTGGTGTGGATTTTAAGGGGAACCCCCACACCAAAAAATGGCACCCCCCCCCCAAAATCCATACCAGACACTTATCCGAGTATGCAGCCTGGCAGGTCAGGAAAGGGGGCGGGGCAAGCGATCCCCCCTCCTGTACCATAACCAGGCCATGTGCCCTCAACATGGGGAGGTGGGTGCTTTGGGGTAGGGGGGGGGTCCTGCGCCCCCCCACCCCAAAAGTACCTTGTCCCCTCGTTGATGAGGACAAGGGCCTCTTCCCGGCAACCCTGGATACTGGTTGTTGGGGTCTGCGGGTGGGGGGGGCTTCTCGGAATCTGGAAGACCCCTTTAATGGGGTACCCCTACCCATTCACCTAAAAAAAAGGTGTAAACAAAAGAAAAAAAAAAAAATATACAGGTTTTTAAAATATTTTATTAAATCAGCTCCAGTGCCTTCTCCCTCTGATTTCTTCTCCGGCATCTTTTTTCTTCTGAGGGGTCTTCTGCTGGTTCTTCTCCCTCTCAGCGCCGTCTTCTGCTCGTCATCAGGAGGCCCTGCCCCCTTGTGACATAACCGCCTGGGGCATGATGGTACGTGATGTCACAAGGGGGCGTGGCCTCTGGATGACGTCAGCGGGTGGCCCCACCCCATGCCAAGATAAGTCCTTGCACACAGCAGAGCCAGCATTCATGCGGGAGATTGCGTTGAGTCAACATGGGAAGAACAGAGGGAGAAGACAGCGGAGAAAAACCAGCAAAAGAGCAGAAGACGGCACAGAGGGAGAAGAACTGACAGAAGAAAGAAGACCCCTTAGAAGAAAGAAGACTCCGCAAAAGAGCAGAAGAAAGAAGACACCTGAGAGGGAAGAAATCGGAGGGAGAAGACGCAGGAGTGGATTTAATAAAATACTTCAAAAACCTGTGAAGTTTGTTTATTTTTTACACTTTTTTTTTTTTTTGTAGGTGGATGGGTAGCCCATACTCATTCACATAGGGTGGCGGGCTGGGATCTGGGAGCCCGCAGACCCTGACAACCACCGGCCAGGGTTGTCGGGAAGAGGCACTTGTCCTCATCAACATGGGGACAAGGTGCTTTGGGGGGGGGGCCACCTGCCCCAGAGTACCCACCCCCCCATGTTCCCATGTTGAGGGCACATGGCCTGGGATAGTTCGGGGGGGGGGGCACTCGGTCATCCCCACCCCCTTTCCTGACCTGCCGGGCTGCGTGCTCGACTAAAGGTTAGGTATGGATTTTGGGGGGATCCCCACGGCTTTTTTTTAATTTTGGCACGGGGTTCCCCTTAAAATCCATATCAGACCGAAGGGGTTTTTTTTTATTTGGCGTGGAGTTCCCCTTCAAGATCCCCAGAGCACAAGTCGCATATCAAAAGTTGAATCAGTTAGGACAATGATTCGACTTTGATCCGAATTCAAATGATATTCAAACGCCTGAAGTAGGATCGAAGTCGGGCAAAATTAGTACAGGAACCTTTCTCAAAGTCTGCCCGACTTGTGTCAGACCAGTTAAGATGGCTCTCGTAGGGAATCATTGATTTGATGATGTAATGTGCCTTGTGCTCCTAATGTCGGTCCCTTTGTCTGACTAGTGTGAACCAAGCCTGAAAGTGGATGTAAATCCACCATTCACCCAGTATAAACTAATGTCACAGTATTAATGTATATATACACATGCAAGCCCCTTGCATGTATCCCTACCTTGCAAATGTCACCCCCTTCACCAGTAGCAGCCTTGCAAAGCACTGGAAATAGTGGGTGGGTCTTTTTGCCTAAGCTTGGTGGGCGGAGTCATGATGTCACAAGATTCCAAACCCACCTCTACTCTCTCATACTCTCCTATTTCTGAGTTTTGAGTAACATCCTGTCAAGACTCAGGAAAGGCACCACATGACTTCAGCATGCCCAATCATGCTGAGGTGTGGAGCAGCCAATCCTGGGAGAGCTGAAGAAGAAAGGAGGCGGAATGTGACGCTGCAATCGTAGCTCTCTCTACTTGCATGAGAAAGAAATCAGATGTCAGTGCCGGTTCACACTTGTGCAATGCGGGAACCCTGGGAATCCATTGCGGGTTCCCGCATCGCACCTGACTCGCATGGCAGTTCACACTGCCATATGTGAACTGCTGGGAGTGTCAATACATTGTTAATGACACCCCTATTTCAGCTTGCATATCGCACTGCAAATTGACAGTTCAGACATTAATCGGATCGCATAGGTGTGAACACCCATGCAATCGGATTCTGGTCGTTCCCAAAAAAGGGTCCTGCGTGAGCTTTGTCAGAATGCGATGTGATTTCAGCCAGATCGTATGGCTGAATTCGCATCGCACAGACATCGCATGTGATTTGCACTGCCCTGCGGTGCGACTCACATCTGATCTCGAATAGCGCAGCAGTGTGAACCAGCACTGAGTCACAGTAGTGGGGGATGTGGAGACACAAACTTATCTGTGTGTCATTTTTTATCTTACTACAAAAAGACAAGAGGATTGCTCAGAGCTTGATTAACTCTTTGTCGCAAGACTGGGCACAGATGACTTGACATCCTTTACTCTATCAGGTAGAAGTTAAAAAAAATAAAATAAAAAATGTTTTCAGGTTTATATCCACTTTAAGATTTTAAAAAAAGTCTGTGTGCAGCAGCCCTCTAATACTTACCTGAGCCCTATCTAGATCCAGCGATGTTGTAGGTGTGTCTTGGCTGCCCACAACTCCCCTCCTCATTGGTTGAGATAGCAGTGCAGTGCCATTGGCTCCCGGCGCTGTCAAAGTCAGTCAGCCAATGAGGAGAAAAATGAGGCAGGGCAGGGCCGGGCTGCAGCTCCATGTCTGACTGGACACCCAGAGCAACGACTCGGCCTGGGTGCCCCCATAGCAAGCTGCTTGCTGAGGGGGCACTCAACAGGAGGGAGGGGCCAGGAGAGCGGAAGACAAATCTGAGAAGAGGAGGATCTGGGCTGCTCTGTGTAAATCCACTGCACAGAGCAGTTAAGTATAACATGTTTGTTATTTTTAATTAAAAAACCCCCCCAAAAAACGAGACTTTAGTATCACGTTAAGCTTTGACAATAAAACCTGGAAGTCGATTGGTTTCTATGCAGAGCTGCACCAGATTTTGCATGCTCCAGATTTAGAAAATCTATCTCACAGATGTCTAAGAGACTCAACTCAAAAGCAAACATTTATTACATTGCAGCTTAAAGTGGAAGACCATGCTAAAAACTAAAATCCCTGTATCTATAGACACCAACATTCTAACACTAACCTATCTAGCCTTGTAGAGAAAAAAAAAAAATCAGCATACATACCTTTTCTGAAACCAATCCGATCCCACGCTGAGCTGTCATCGGCAGCTTTGATGTGTAGGCGGGTGCAAGGGACACGATCGACAACGGAAGCCCCATGGAAACTCTATGGGCGACGTCCCTTCCCATTCATTTCACAGGCGTTGTCGGCCGTGTCTTCTGCAGAGCTTCAGCCGCTGGAGATCGGGTCGGATCGCCTTCAGAAAAGGTATGTACAGTATACTCATTTTTTCTCTACAGGGCTAGATAGGTTAGTGTAGGATTGTGGGTGTCTATAGGTGCAGGAATTTTAGTTTTAACATGGACTTCCACTTTAACTATTCCTAGATGTGGTGGCTGCATTTTCTTTTTTCAGGCTCACTTTCCTTTATTTTCGCTTGCTGATCTGGTCAGTTTTTCAACAGAACAAGCTGTCCTGCAGATGTAGCAGTTAGATGGTTAAGACAAACCACTTACCACTGACAGGGGAGTTTACAATGATCAGCCATTATTATTTATTTTTATAAAATCTTTATCCTAAAAGGAAAAAAAAGTTGCTGTAACTGCTGAACCATGTAAGGACTGGAAGGATTTACCCCCTTCCTGACCAGGCCATTTTTTGCGACACGGCTCTGCGTCGCTTTAACTGACAATTGCGCGGTCGTGCGACGTTGTATCCAAGCGAAAAATTGCCGTCCTTTTTGTTCCCACTAATAGAGCTTTCTTTTGGCGGTATTTGATCACCTCTGCGATTTTTATTTTTTGCATAAACAAAAAAAAAGCGACAATTTTGAAAAAAAAGAAATCAATATTTTTTAATTTTTGCTATAATACATATCCAAAAAAAAAAATATACAAAAAACAAATTTCTTCCTCAGTTTAAGCCAATATGTTTTCTTTTACATATTTTTGATTAAAAAAAAAATGCAATAGGCATATATCCATTGGTTTGCGCAAAAGTTATCGAGTCTACAAAAAATAGGAGATGGATTTATTATTTTTATAATTTTTTTTTTTTTACAAGTAATGGCGGCGATCTGCGATTTTTAATCGGAACTGCGATATTGCGGCAGACAGATCAGACACTTTTGACAAGTTTTTGGGACCAATGACATTTATACAGCGATCAGTGCTATAAAAATGCACTGAGTACTGTATAAAAGACACTGGCAGGGAAGGGGTTAACACTAGCGGTGATCAAAGGGTTAAATGTGTTTCCGGGGAGTTGTTTCAGAGAGAGGGAGAGAGAGGGAGAGAGAGGGGGAGAGAGGGGGAGAGAGAGAGAGAGAGAGAGAGGGGGAGAGAGAGAGAGAGAGGGAGAGGGAGAGGGAGAGGGAGAGGGAGAGGGAGAGGGAGAGAGAGAGAGAGAGAGAGATCGCTGTTCCGAATCACTAGAAACAGACGATCACTCTGAACTCCCGTCAGAACGGGGATCAGCCGTGTTTACACTGAGAGATCCCCGTTCTGGCTCTGTGTGGAGCGATCGTGGGTAGTCGACGGACATCGCGCCCGCTGGCCATGAGCACGGGCTCTGGGACAGCACCGCCTGCTTTATTACACGAAGCGACATACAATGATAGGGATTCGCGTAATAGAATCAACCTGCCGCAGTGAAACTGCAGTGGCTGGTTTTTAAGCAGTTAGAGAGTGTGAGCCGGAGTTTGGCTTCAATTGGTTAGTGCATCTAAATCTGCTAGTGCATCTAACACTCCCCTCTCACCAGATTAATGGTGCTGTGTCCAGAGGCGTCTCTGTTGCTCCCTTTTCCAGACTGTAGGCACGCTAAAATCAGCGAGTGCGTTACTGGCCAGATCACCAGGTAGAGGGGAAAAAGGCTAAAAAAGAAAACAAATGCAGCCACAGCATCTCTGGATTGATAAACTGCAATATGATGGATTTTGGTTTCTAGTCTAATACCACTTTAACAAGTGTAGGTGTTCAGTAAATGGAGAAGTCAGTTATGAAATTACAGTCATCAGTTTGCATAACTTACAGTTCCAAGTAAAATTCTAAATGTCAAGTGTGTCAAATGTCCCACTACATCCTGCATACGGCTAGACTTCTAAACCAAATGAGTAAGGTGCCAGTTAACTGACTGATAAAACAATGAGTGTTCACAGAGTTAATCTACGCCAGTCTTTCTCAACCCTTTTTATCCCAGGGAACTCGGCGTCTCAGGGAAAACCTAAATCCAATTGGTCTGGAGCTCAGTGGAAAGCTCCTTACATTAGTAGTCATTGGGAAGCATGTCCCCCGACAGTGGTAGCCAGGATGCACCCCCCTTCAGATGATGCCCCTTACTTAAAAAGACCATTGGTCTCATGCTGCTAACTCAAACGGCATTGGCACCATTGGATTGGAGGTCAATCAGCAACAGCTCAAGGAACCCCTAGAAAGGTCTGTGGAAACCTTGGGGTTCTATGAACTCTGGTTGAGAATGACTGATCTAGAGCAGGGTTTCTCAACCCTGTTCTCAAGTACCCCCAACAGGCCATGTTTGCAGGTTTTCCTTAATCTTGCACAGGTGCTTTGAATCAATAGCTTGCTATTTTGGACTGCTATTTTTATAGAGAAATTCCCAAAACATGGCCTTTTGGGGGTGCTTGAGAACAGGATTGAGAAACACTGATCTAGACAACAGTACCTTGTCAGGATCAATCCATAGAACATCAGAATTTGCAATCTGTTACAGTAGCCACCGTCGTACAAGAAAGAAACGCTAATAATGAGAACTCCTCTGACCCAGCTCAGTGGAACTATTTAAAGTATTACTAAACCCAGTAATATGAAAATAGTCCATCTGCCGCCCCCCCCCCCCCCCCACACACTATTATATACCTTTTGGGATGATCTGTATACCATGGTTTCCTAATAACCTGCACAGTTTGTCCATAGCTGTGTGTTCATGTAGGAGGATATTTCAACTACAGCCTGTATACACGCCCACATGTGTGATGTCAATATCATGTGACCTGAACAGCTCAACTGAAACAGGAAATGTTCTATCCAGCATAACAGACTAAACCGAGCATGTGCAGCTTTACCACCCTGCTGTGTATTATATGGACTTGCCCAGATTGACAGTGCAGGAGGAAAGTATTTAGCCATATAGGATAAAACAGCCTTTTTTTCACAATGCAGTGGATTAACCCCTTAAAGTTCCACAGTGAGTATAACAAGCATGCTATGCTTGAAACTGTTACGCTTGGTCAGTCCACCCATTACTGATATTTCCCATTTTTGGTAGATGCTGGAGAGTTAAAGCCCAATTCTGCATTAAATGTCCCTTTAAATAGTTTATTTGGGCCAAGTTGACCCAAACTAACTATGTACTGCACTTAGCTACCGTTCACATTGGCGCAATTTGACATGTGGTAAAGTTGGAGTTAGGCTTTAAAGTGGTACTAAACCCTTCAATCCTTTTCAGCCATGGAAGTTGCCAACTTAGCTGCTGTTTGATCTGCAACTGCTATGGTGCTGCACGTGATCAGTTATGATTGCAGCTATTTGATGGTTTAACAGTTTGGTTAAGAGTACAAGCAAATGGGACAGTTAGAATTCCTTGCATGCTGGGAATGTAACTTTTTTTTTAAGCGATGGGTTGAGTTCCGCTTTAAAAGCACCTGACCGTTTCTTCTATCCCTTTGGGACTTTATCAGTGCTGATTTAGCCACCCACTGTGGCCATTATAAGGGGTTCCTACTCTTCCAGTTGTTTTTTTTTTTTTTTTTTTTAAACTACAGAAATATATCAGGAGAAGGCAGCACACATAAAAGGTGGGCAGGGATACCCAAAAACTCCAGGCGGTCCAGTGCCCTTAGTCATAAGATCGGTTTAGTTATTCTGTAAACTCGTAAACCCATACTGGCGGATTGTGCTTGCTTATGTCCTGTGTAGACCTATATGGCACTGGCCTTATCCCAAGTGTACAACAACAAATGGCTGAGAAAGTCCATCCTGGCTAATTAACTTTTTCCCCAAGATCAGGCAGCCAGGGTTGTCTTCACAGGTCAGAAGTAGGACAAAAACATACAACAGTCTCCCAAATAGACTGCTAGTAGTGAAGTGACAATCGACTTAAACCTGCCATAGACGGTTCGAATCTCGGATGGTTCAGAGGGATCGGCTGAGATTTGAACCTAATTGACTAATTGTACGCAAGTTGATTGATTGATTAACTTGGGTACAATAAGCCTGTCGGATTTTCATGCGATTATTGCCAGCAGCTAAAGCCACTAGCAATAATCACTGTGCATTGTGTGAACACAATGGCTCAGTGGGAGGGATTCCCAACACAGTAAGTTTTGATGGGGAAATCAAGCGATTTTCTTTCCTGCAACACCATCTATGGTTGGCTTTGCAGTGCGTCTATGTGAAACCTGACACGACTCACAATTCTTTCAAAATCAATGACCTGGATCAAGTAGCCTATTCATGTAAAAAGGTTATTTTGTTTATATTTTGCTCAGAATACAATGTAATGACATGCGTCCTTTTGATTCATGGTCGGTGGAAACTTTCAGGATGATGATGTGATAACAGAAGGGTGACATTGAGTTTAAGTTTGTGTTTTGCATATTGTTGTAGGTTGCTTGATAGGAGAATTGTTCCCATATGAGCATTTAAAAGTAAAATCTTCTGGACCCAAGTCAGACAGTATCTCAGCATGTTATTATAAACAGCTGGGATTTAATGACTGGTAGATTGCAATGTCTCTTATAGAAGCTTTTAGCCTTTCAATCCACCCTATTTTAATGTTGAACAGACATTGCTGAGAATATGGAGTCATTTAGCGCTAGGTGCGCATGATTACTGCATTCACTATACAGGAAACCAAATCCTTTAATTCATGTCACAATTACTTTCCAGGGACATGGATGATAAATGCTGTGGTTAAATCAACGCACGGTATTAAATGTTCCTACCATTAAGGAAAAATTCCAACTGAAAAAGTCATATTTAAACTAAGCTATATTAACTTACTAGGAATCCTCCTTTACATTGAATACATAAAATCCCTCTCCTCATTGGGTGAGACACCAGAGGGAGGCATTGACTCCCACTACTGTTAATCACAGCCAGTGAGCCAATGAGGAGAGAGCAGGGGGTGGAGCCAAGCCACAGCTCTGTGTATTATTGACACAAAACGGGCCTTAGGAGTGAGCACACACCAGTGCCCCCATAGAAAGCAGCTTGCTATTGGAGGCATTGCTATTAAAGGGGGAGGAGCACTGACAGGAGATCCGAGAAGAAGAGGATCAGGGCTGCTCTGTGCAAAACAATTACACAGAGCAGGCAAGTATGACTTTTTTTTTTTTTTTTTATACAGCTGAACCTGTAATACCACTTTAAAGTGCAAGTTCACTTTTACAGAAAAACTGTAAGGTGAACTTACACTGCTGGACCCCCCCCCCCCCCCGGTCCCGCTATACAGAAATCCCACAATCGCCCACTGTGACACATTCGGTTGCTGCATCACTGGTCTAGGGATTTGAAATCCCTGTGGCTTAATCTCTTAAACGTACCTCATAAAACAGGTACATATAGGAGGCACTTTAATTGGTCCCCCCGACAATCAGAACCCACCTAGCCCATCATCACCTTACAGATTTTCTGTAGAGGCGAACATACACATTCCCAACAAGCAGTAAAGGGCTGTTTTAAAACTAGCCCTCACTAACCACTGTAGCTGCAAGTACTATAGAAAAATTCATCCTGAGATTTCACAGCAGAAGCATTTACGTTGTTTGAGTGTTTATCTCTCAGATATCTTTGCTCTCGCTCTCAGCAATCACCCTCCCGCCTTCTACTCTCTAATAAAAGCAGGGTGAGCAACTCCAGTGCCTCTGCTGCGGACTTTGAGGATGAAGTGATCTTTTTGAATTGTTGGCCACTGCTAATTGCTGTTTTCTGGAGGATGTACAGAGGGGCTCTTGCTCTTAGAACATCAAGCCATTGCTGTTGTAGGCTGACAGCGGGAGTGACTACATTGCCCTCAAAGCCAAAAGTATAAGGGGGGGGTGCGTGATTGACATACAGCTTATCTTTTTTGCCTCTTCTCTCTGTAGTCCTAAGTTTTATATTTCATGGCCTGGTGCTGGATGTTTAGCACAGCTCAAAAAGAGAGTCAGGAGGTAAACCTTTGATTCCAGTGTAAAGCACCCATATAATGCAGGATTGATTGTGCATTATTTTTTTTATTAACCCAAGTACTTCTGATGTTCTATTATCCAATACAGGGAAAATAATGGGCCTAGACTCCAAGCAGGTGGCACTGTTGGTGTTGCTGGTGGCCTCAGTAATATCGGTGGTAATTGCGCTAATTCTGAGTTTGGTGAAGAGCAGTGAAGTCCCACTTCCTCCTGGAACCAAGGTAATACCCAACAGTGTTTTCTGCTCTGATGGCACTATGTATCGGTCAGATGACCTGGTGACATGTTAAAGAGCACCTGTCATAAGAGAAAAATGTAAGCTTCTATTGCTGAACCCCCCCCTTCTGAAAAAGTTGCCTGCCAACAACCGCATCATGGAAGAATATGCAGATAAGGACATCTGCCTTCACTGACTGCATACTTACTGCTGGTCGGTGAAGCAGTTCTAAAACAATAAAGTGAGCAATGTTAGGCCATGTTTTTCTTCTATGGCAGGTGTTTTTTTTTTTAAAGGGGAGCCTAGCAAGAGAGAAATATGGACGCTGCCATTGCTGAGTTGTTTTTTTATCTTTTAGATGATAGAGGACTCTCCAAGGTAATGAAAGGATTAAGAGGACAGCCCCTATTATGACATCTTCCATATTTCTGTCCAGGTGGGTCCTTTTTAAGGGGCCCATACGCAAGCCAACTATCATAGATTTTTTATTTTTTAAACTTAATAAAATCTTATGTAATCTTGTATCTAAAAGGGATCAAAGTGGTTAAAAATTCTTACGTATACCCAGTGAAGTGACTGGCTTCAGGTGATACACAGTGATGAAACAAATCCTCCTACATACGTTGTACCTGACTGTCTGCAGCCTTCTCTTCTCTACAGTTGTTTAACCACTTCAGCGCCGGAAAGTTTTACCCCCTTCCTGACCAGAGCACTTTTTGCGATTCGGCACTGCGTCGCTTTAACTGACAGACAATTGCACGGTCGTGTAACGTTGTACCCAAACTAAATTTGCATTTTCTTTTTCCCCAGAAATAGAACTTTCTTTTGGTGGTATTTGATCCCCTCTGCATCATTTCTGATCACCGCTATAAACAAAAGAAGAGTGACAATTTTGCAAAAAAAAAAAAAAAATTTCTTAGTTTTTGCTAAAATACAAATCCAAAAAAATATATACATATATAAAAAAAGCATTTTTTTTGTCGGTTTTGGCCAATTTATATTCTTCCTCGTATTTCTGGTAAAAAAAAAAAAAAAAAAAAAATCGCAATCGGCGTTTATTGATTGGTTTACGCAAAAGTGGCCGCGTATACGGATGATGAGAATTCATTTCTGGGGTATTTATTATTTTTTTTTACTAGCAATAGCAGCAATATGCGATTTTTACCGGTACTGCGATATTGGGGTGGACGTGTCGGACATTTTTGACACTTTTTGGGACCAATGACATTTATTCAGCGATCAGAAATTTAAATGTCCACTGATTACTGTATAAATGTCATTGGCAGTGAAGGGGTTAACCTGCAGGGGGAGATCTAGGGGTTAAGTGTGTTCCCTGGGCGTGTTCTAACTGTGGGGGGACTGGGCTACCATGGGCATAAGAGATCTAACTGATCCCAGTGACAGGGATCAGTAGATCTCCTATGCCCCCATTAACAGAGCGGGGAACCGTCGTGTTTACATCGGTGTTTCCCCGTTCTTTGTCTGTGGCCGCTTCATCAGGCTCGCCGGCAGGCATCGGGTCCGCCCGAGCCGCGGGCACACTCCTCAGGAGTATGGCGCACGCGCCCCTTAGCGGCCACCCGCAGATCGCCATTTTTTTATGGCGATTCGCGCTGAGTGCCCACACTGCAGCCTTAAATATACGGTAGGCGGTGTGGAAACGGTTAAAGTGCGGAATTTATAAAGCTTACTTGAGCTGTCAGGAAAAAAAAAAAAATAGGATTTTTCCTACAGCTTACCTGTAAAATCCTTTTCTTGGGGTACATCACGGGACACAGAGCAGCCATAATAACTGACTTGGTTATACGCCACCGATAAATGAATGGGCATTGGCAAACCAAACAGACAGGAAGTCCTCCCCTATATAAGCCCTCCTACACAGAAAGCACCTCAGTTTTGTAGCAAGCAATAAACTACCCAGACAAGAGGGGAGGGACTTCTGTGTCCCGTGATGTATTCCAAGAAAAGGATTTTACAGGTAAGTTGTAGGAAAAATCCTGTTTTCTTTATCGTACATAACGGGACACAGAGCAGCCATAATAACTAACTGGAACGTCCCAAAGCAATGCTTCTGAGGGGAGGGAGACACAATAAACAGAAACTGCCACCTAAGGAGGAGATATTCTGCCGCCCGTAACATACTGTGGCCAAAGAAGTATCCTGCGTGGCTTTGATATCCATCTGGTAAAATCCTGTGAATGTACGAACAAAAAGACCATGTAGTAGCCTTAAAGCGGAGTTCCACACTTTTTTTGTTTATTAAAAGTCAGCAGCTACAAAAAGTGTAGCTGCTGACTTTTAATAAACAGTAACTTACCTGTCTCCCGGTCCAGCGACGGCTGCTCCCGAAGCCTCGCTCGTCTCCCTGCTCCTCCCGACGGCTCCGCCATTGTGGGCACCCGGCCCGGCTTCACGGCTGGGCACCCACTGCGCATGCGCGAGTCGCGCTGTGCATTCCTAGTGGCCAGGCAATCTTCTGGGACCTGTGATGTGTCCCAGAAGATTGCCAGGAGGGAGGGGCAGCCTAGGAGGAGAAGAGTCGCCGCCTAGGCGGCCCCGAGGCGGAAGGTGGAAGAGGTACAGGAAGTCCCTCTGAAACCTGGGGACACACTTCCCCCCAAAAAATGACATGCCAAATGTGGCATGTAAGGGGGCGAGGAGCGCTTAAAGCGGAAGTTCCATTTTTGGGTGGAACTCCGCTTTAAAACCTGAGCCACTGACACCTGATGGCGAATGGCCCAAGATGCCCCCACCTCCCTGGTAGCAAACACTCTCACCAAAAAAGGGCTATAGGCTTGAATAATTATCTGGTGGATCCGATGAAAAAAATAGTTAACTTGGATGCCTGACACTGTCCTGATTCAAGTGAAAACTAGAAACCATTCCAGGCAACAAAGATGGATGAGGACGCAACATCCCCTTATGATGTTAGGCCAAGAACGGCCCCTGGTATGAGAGAGCCATCTGCTCTGACACTCCACTTGCTGAGATTATAGTAACCAAAGGACAGTCAAGAGCAAATTCAAGTCCCAAGTACACAAAAGAGTGGCTTGACAGGCGGGACTGTCTGCGTTACACCCTGTATTAAGTATGAATCAAGGAGTGAGAAACAACGGCCTCTGGAAAGAATAAATAGGGACGAATGTGACCCCTACTGGTACTTAAGGTCAATCTCCTTTCCTCTACTGATTGGAGAAAGGAAAAAACTCCCACTCCAATATATCTGTGGGTGCTAATTCCTGGCTTCACCCCAGGCATAAAATACTTCCAAGTCCTGCAATTGAAGTTCCCTGAGGCCGGCTTCCAGGCACTCAACAGTGTGGAGAAAACAGGACCCAAGACCATTGGGTCCAGCTGGACAGGAAGTGTCCAAGGCTATGTCAGTGTACCAAGCCCTCCTGGGCTAATTTCGCTAGCACGATTCAAAAGATGCTGCAGTAGTTGAAAGCGAGGGAAGGGGTCAATTAGGGAGAGCTAGTTCCCAAGATGTTACCAGCGCATCTACCCCTACACCTACTCTTGTCCCAGACATAACCTGTGTGACTTGTTGTAGGACCTGGAATCCAGTAGATTCACCGGCAGAGTTCCCAAACATTGGCAGATTACCATAAAATGTCTCAGGAATCAGGGACCGCGTGGTCCCGGCATTAGTTGCTGATGACTGGAAACCCCCCCGGTCATTTCTCTATACCTGGAATATGTACTGGTGACAGAGACAGCACCTGTTCTGCCCCAGACAGAATGTGGTTCACCTTCCTGAGCCGCACAACTCCTGGTGCCATCCTAATGGTTGATATATGCCACTGTAGAGGCATTGTTGGATTGAATCTACAACAGATTCGTTTAATAATCCAGAGCAAGGTGTACTGGCTAAAAGTTTCAAGATATTGAAGGCCAGTATTCTCCCCTGTGGAGACCAAGTCCACCGAACTGTAGGCATCTTCAAACCAACTGGAGAGACTGGCCTCAGTGGTTATCTTCCAAACTCCTGAAAGGAAGAATTTCCCTTCTCCAGATGGCGAACAATCAACCATCAATTTGAGCTCTGCAATACCCCGAGAAGAGGAGTTCTCCGGCAATCCAATACTTGGATCCTCATGTTCCAGACAGAGAATGTTTATCTACAAAAGACCTGGAGTAGAACTGAACGTAGAAAGGTATCGAAGGAAAAAGTGGACCAGACTTCTTCCTGGGCAAATATTGAGGTATACGGAGATTGGCACCCCCTTCGTCTTCAGCCAGTCCAGCATCTGGGCTGGGAGCTTTGTGAACCCTTGGAGCTGTGGCCAGCCCAAAGAGCAGAGTTATAAAAATAAAAAAATAATGACTTTGTAGTGCAATTGCAGAAACCTTTGATGAGCCTGGAAAAAAGCAGCACATGAAGGTGTGCGTCATGATATGTGTTATTTCGTGTCAGATTTGTCCGCCGTAATGTCTCAGTTCTGCTAAAAATTGATGAACGCCGCCATTATTAGTAAAAAGTAAGTCCATAAATCTCTCCCATAGTTTGTAGCCGCTATAACTTGTGCAAACCAATCAATATACGCTTATTGGGATTTTTTTTGTTTTACCAAAAACATGTAGCAGAATACATATTGGCCTATAATTGATGAAGAAATGTAATTTTTTTTTTTTTTTTATTGGATATGCTTTATAGCAAAAAATAATGTTTTATTTTTAAAATGGTCAGCCTTTTTTTTGTTTATAGCGCAAAAAATAAAAACCACAGAGGTGATAAAATACCACCAAAATAAAGCTCTATTTGTGGGGGAAAAAGGACATCAATGTTATTTGGGTACAACATCGCAAGACCGCGCAATTGTCAGTTAAAGCAACTCAGTGCCGTATCGCACAAAATGGCCTGTTCAGGAAGGGGGTAAAACCTTCCAGAGCTGAGGTGGTTAAGAAACATGCAGCAAGAATGAAAACTGGATTTTTTACTCTGCCAATACAAATAATCACTTTTGTTTTACAAATAAATTTTAAACCTTAATGGGTGTAGCAGACTAATCACTATAACCAAAGCAGAAATGGTTTATAGTAGCAATATACTGTCTTTCAACAAGTTTTATAAATTAAATTATAAAAAAAAAAAAAAATCATAAAAGTAGGAAAACTTATCAAAACCTATTACAAATAATAAAAATAAAAAAAAGGTAAAATTTACAAACCCGCCACCACAGATTAAAAAGGATTTAGGCAAAAATGTTCCAAATAACTATGAACATCCCACAAACATACACTACGGTATAGACCAGAAAAGGATGCAAGTGCTTGTGGCTTTAATTATCCTTCCAGCACTGCAACTTGTAATCTTTCTCCAAGCCTGGATCAACGTAGGATTGCTACCGTTTTAAAAATTATGGCATGGTAAAGATATGGTATAGAAAAGTGCAGAAAAAAAACAATTATGTCACTGGGTTTGACACTGCATGTCACTGCACTTCAGCGCAACGCATTGCGCTTCTGAGTGGACACAAGAACGAAATATCACTCTGACATTTCAAATAAAGTAAAAAAAACAAAAAAAATAATAAAGTGTGCAATGTGTTGAAACCTGCATTGCCCCACTTCTAATGACAGCCTCCCACATAGTAAAATGTTGCATTTGTCATGCAAGCTAGTGTGACCCAACCCTGAAGGAGTTAACAAGAAAGCAAAGCGCATTAGTTGTAGAGGTGGGGTAAGCTTCCCTGAAGAGATTAATTTTTAGAGATTGTTTAAAGGTAGAGTAAGGGAAAGCTAGACAGATTGCGGTAGGGCATTCCGGGAGATAGGAAAGGCTCTGCAGAAGTCCTGGAGAGGAGGAGCAAGGGAGGAGGTGACAAGGGAGCTAGAGAGCAGGAGATCTTAAGAGTAGTGTTGCCAACCTACCAGATTGAAATTTACTGGCACAACACCCAAAATTTACTGGCACAGCCAAGTTTTCACTGGCATTTTACAAAATTTACAAAATGACAGTTGTCAGTGCACATTTCAGTATTTAGGCTACAAGCAAGTACACTGTGCAAATAGCAATGCGATTTAAGGTAGATAGCAAGGTAAAAAAAATATATATATATTTCTGTTATTTTCAATATAATTATAATTTTCAATATAATAAGGGCAGATTATTTAGTCCATCAATTTTGTCACCCATGTCAAATTGTAGAGATTTCCCCTTAATTTCGGTTCCATAACCACCACAGAAAGTGAGGTGAAATCCCTGGTAGCCACTAGGATCACCAGAATTTATGCCCCCACTTCTAAAGACTTTGTCTCCATCACCTTCTGTTTTTATCCCTCCAGTCTCCATCCCTCCATCACCCCTCATCTCCATCACACCATCCCCCCATCTCCATCACACAATCCCCCCCATCACTCCCTGTCACCATCCCTCCATCTCCATCACACCATCCCCATCACCTCCTGTTTCCATTACACCATCCTTCCATTACCTCCTGCCACTTATCCAGTGCACACTGCACTCATACAGCGCACACTCACACTAAGAGAGAGAGACCCCTGCAGCCTGTCTCGCGGCTGTCTGTCAGAGTGAGCAGAGACAGTGTGGGTGTCAAGCAGTCACACACTCACTGTCCCAACTCTTTTTGGCTGGCTTGAAGAGGAAGCTACTGCATTCACCACTGTCACCAGGAGGGCTGCAGGGTCAGCCAGAGCAGGGAGGCAGGCAGGAATCAGGAGGATCCATCCATCTGGAGCGTCTGCTCCGGTCAGGTGCTGGCTGGCGGTGGTGTGGCGGGAAAATGCAGTAACCTCATTTGAGGGCGGATGGGCTGGGCAGAGGCACTAGCTGGCAGCAGGAGGAGTGGTCGTCCAACTCGTCTCAGGGTCAGGATCGGATCTTCTCACTCGCCGCTCGGGGATTTCTGTAATTGCACATGCGCAGCTCTGACCGGAGCCGATGGCTGCCGTTTTTACTGGCACTTTTCGGCTGCTACAGACTTTTACGAACACCCGAAAAACTGCCCTGTTTTTACGGGCTGTCCGTAAATTTACGGGCGGTTGGCAACACTGATATGAGGTGGGATCAAAAAGTTTTGAGACTAGTTTTGTAACACAGCAACAGATGGCAGCACAGGGCTCATAAGTCAGTGTGTCAAGACATTTTCCTGTGTACATCGGGAGCTGTGCATCTGGTGCTATTCTGGCCATGTGTGTTACCACATCTGCTATTTCATCATGAACTGCAAGTTAGAACGAAGAGCAAACATGAAATTCTGCGTGAAACGCCCACTTAAAGAGGGAAAGAACATCACTGGAAAACAACGAGTGATCAAAAGACCTTTAAACAGGCTCAACCCCTGAAAATGCAAAACCATTCGGCAATTTGTGCATGATGATCGTCGGCATTGCCGTAAACTTGCTGAATTATGTCAAATGTCTCTGTGGCAGATTTGCCCAGTTTAGTAAACATGGAAACGCACGTGGTCAGAATAGCACCAGTTGCACAGCTCCTGATGTACACAGGACAAGGTCTTTTGGCACACTGACTTATGAAGGTCAGTGCTCCCTGTGACTGTGCGTGCAGCGTTGTGCAGTCATCTGTTGACATGTTACAAAACTAGTCTCAAAACTATATGATACCACCTCGTATTTTGAGATGAAGTTGGTGATGTATCTGGGGGCAGAGTTGTGGATGGAAGTATGAGAGTTTCACTTACCTTGTTTTCCTTGGCCGTTCAAATTTAGGATTTATGGCCAACGACAAAGCTTTCTCTGTCCATATAAACACCACATTATTTTGGACTTGGGACCAATGACACAAGCCAAGGATTACAGTTATCGGTTGACTGTTGATTATACCGACCTTCCAGTCAACCTCAAAGCCTCTATTGCACCCATTCTTTCCAGATGCATCATATACCATTATTAAGTCACACAACAGATCCATTTGTTTTATCTTGTTGGTGGGTGCAGATGGCAAATGTTTACAGCAGATGGGCAAGTGCTTGCTGCTTATCAACAGATTAATGCATGTTTGCTTACATCATCATCAACTGTAGTCTGGTGATGTCCGTGGTGGTAATGAGGGCCAAACTATCAGCACATTTCATCAGAAATCCAGTTACCTTACCAGAGTGTAATGGAACAACTAATCAGGTTTCAGGTTATGGCATTTTAGAATTCCTGTAATGGTCACTACTGCATGGAAGGCTGCATGCAAGTGCTCCCTGAGACCCCTTAAGGACAATACTTTTTGGCATTATAGCTAGAGAAGGCTCCTGTCAGCAAGGCGCCCATTGAAAAATCTTTCCTGTTGGCTTTTCAATGCATTTCATATGATAGAAGATATTATAATAGAAGAATTGCAACACCCCAAGGCAGGAAGAAACATCCAGAACTCCAAGGAGGGCAGATAGTCAATAGAATCACTGAGCGATATATGAAGCTGTCAGGTCACTTGACTGACCAGACGCAACCTATAAGGGAAATCAATTTTAATTGAAGTGACCATTATTAAAGACAAGGCCTTCAGCTTCAGAGCTTCATTTGGTCAGATCTTTTGCCTGCTATTATAATTTTCTGATAACTGCATATACAGTGGCAACAAAAAGTGTGTGAACCCCTTGGAATGCATTAGGATCCTTTCACACCAGCGGATGGGCTCCTCTGCTCAGCGGGGATCCATCTGTTGATCCCCGCTGAGCCTGCAGATGACAGGACTGTCTCTGCACTCCGTGCAGAAACTGACTTGTCAGAGCTCCACTCTCCTCTATGGGGGATCGGATGAACACGAACCGTCTGTCCGTGTTCATCCGATCCGATCCACCAGACGGATGGAAAATAGGGTTTCCATCCGTCGGTGTTTAGCGGATTGGAGCGAATTGGATGTCAGCGGACATGTCAGCGTTGACATCCGTCGCTCCATAGAGGAAAATGGAGCATCCGTTCAGGTGCGCCTAAAAAACTGGCAGGCGGACCCGAACGATCCACTGGTGTGAAAGGGCCCTACGTTTTCTGCAGTAATTTGCCATAAAATGTGACCTGATCCTCATCCAAGTCACAATTCACAGACACAATGTATGTAAGCCGTGTCTAACACACAAACAATTCTAATTTCTTGTGTCTTTATTGAACACCGCCATTTAACATTCACAGTGCTGGAGGAAAAAGAAAGTGAACCCAGACTAATTATTTCAACAAAAGCTAATTGTAGTCAGTAGCTTGAACACTTAAAGTTCAATTAATGAAAGGAGTTTGGAGGCGTGGTTTAGAGCTACTTTGATTGACAAAAGACACTCAAACATTTTAAAGACTGCTGTTCATAAGAAGCATCAGCTGTTGTGAACTATGCATTGCAAAACGGAGCTCTCTGAAGACATACAATCAAGAGTAGTTGATCTGTATAAGACTGGAAAGAGATACAGTGCTTTGTCTCATAGCGGGAAATTTTCTAAAACTGGAGAACACAGAATTTGATGCAGCAGTGCATTAATCAATCAGCTTCTAGGTTTTATTGTGAAAGCTTAATTGGCCAAGCAAAATTTACAAGCCGATTGGTTACTATGCACAGATGCACCAGATACCGTGTGCACCAGTTTTAGTAAATCTCCCCCATAGTGTTTAGGCATCCATCAGGCGACAGCCAGACAAATGGTCTATAAATGGAGACGGTTTTGTACTGTGGCTACTTTTCCTAGAAGTGGACGCCCAGCCAAGATGACTCCTAAGACACAACGCAGAGTTCTCAATGAGGTAAAGAAGAAACCATGAGTAAGAATTAAAGGCCTGAAGACATCACTGGAACTGACATACCTTTGAAAATGCAGGGCATCCATGGCAGAACACCACAAAAGGAAGCAGATTCTCTCCAAATTAAAAAAAAAAACATTGTTGCATGCCTGAGGTTTGCCAAAGGGCACCTTGGCAAGCCACATTGCTACTTTGAAAATGTTTTGTGGACTGATGAAACAAAAGTTGAATTGTTCAGGAATTATGCTCAGCACTATGTATGGCACAAATAAAGTGCACAGCTTACCAATAATAAATCATCATCATCCCATCTGTGAAGTATGGTGGAGGGAGCATCGTGATTTGGGCTTGCTTCCCTGCCTCAGGGCCTGGACACCTTGCTGTCATTGAGGAAAATGAATTCCTAAGTTTACCAAAATATCCTATAAGACAATGCCATGGTGGTAGCCACCAGCTGAAGCTTAGTAAACGTTGGGTGATGCAGCAAGACAATGACCCTAAGTATCAAAGTAAATCCTCTGCAGACTGGCTTCAGAAAAATAAAATGCCTTTTGGAGTGGCCCTGTCATAGCCCAGACCTTAACCCATAGAGATGCTGTGGAATGACCTATAGAGAGCTGTTCGCACGAGACATTCACTAAATGTGTCGGAGCTGAAGCAGTTTTATGAAGTGGAATGGTTAAGAATTCCTCCTGAACATTGTGCAGGTCTGATCCAGATCAACCAAAAGTGCTTGCTTAACCACTTCCCGCCTTGCCTATTGACAAATGAAGGCCGGGCGGTGGCTTCGTTATCCTGACTGGACGTCATATGACGTGATCAGGATAACCTGCGATTGCGTGCCAGCAGCGCAACGATCGGTGTTGCGGTGGGGGGTCTGCACTGAACTTTTATCAGTGCAGCCCCCCCCTGGGATTGCCACACTGGACCACCAGGGAGCCCACCCTAGACCACCAGGTAAGGGGCGTACAGTGCACTGTAGGGGTGGCACTGTGCCCATATGTGATGCCTGCCAGTGCCATCCCTAACAGTGCTATATCTCAGTGCCATGTACCAGTGCCCACCAGTGCCACTTGTCAGTGCCCATCAGTACCACCTATGAGTGCCACCTATCAGTGCTGCTTATATGTGCCTCATCATCAGTGCCCATGAGTGCTACCTTATTGGTGCCACCTCATCAGTGCCAATCTGTACCGCCTCATCAGTACCCGTCAGTGTAGCCTCATCAGTGCTAATCAGTGTAGCCACATCAGTGCCCAACAGTGATGGAGAAAATTTACTTATTTACAAAATTTTGTGACAGAAATTTTTTTATTTGTAGCACAAAAAATAAAAAAATGCAGAAGTGATCTAATATCACCAAAAGAAAGCTCTGTTTGTGGGAACAAAAAGGATAAAAATTTTGTTTGGGTACAGCGTCGCATGATGGCGCAATTGTCATTCAAAATGTGACAGCGCTGAAAGCTGAAAATTGGGCGGGAAGGGTGGTAAATGCCTGGTATTGAAGTAGTTAAAGTCAATGTTGCCAAAGAAGGTTAGACCAGCTATTAACTCCATTGGCACAGGAACAGCAGCGGTAGCAAATCACAGCCAGAGAGGAGGAAGCAGGGGTAAGGCTAGGCCCTGCTCTGTGTGTCAGCTGACACACAGAGCCGGCTTGGGGGCAAACACACAGGAGGGGCACCATAGCAAACGGCTTGCTATGGGGGCACTCAGCAAGAGGGAGGAGCCCATAAAAAGACCCAAGAAGAGGAATATCAGGGCTGCTATGTACAAAGCAGGTGAGTATAACAATTTTTTTTTTGTTGTTTTTTTAAATCCCTTTAAGAGCATTGTATTTGTCTATTGTTGTGGCTCAGATGAGGATTTCTGGTGTGTGTGTGTGTGTGTGTGTGTGTGTGTGTGTGTGTGTGTGTGTGTGTGTATACATACACACACACACAATCTCACAAAAGTGAGTACCCCTCACATTTTTGTAAACATTTTATTCTATCTTTTCATGTGACAACACTGAAAAAATGACACTTTGCTACAATGTAAAGTAGTGAGTGTACAGCTTGTATAAGTGTAAATTTTCTGTCCCCTCAAAATAACTCAACACATAGCCATTAATGTCTAAATTGCTGGCAACAAACGTGAGTACACCCCTAAGTGAAAATGTCCAAATTAGGCCCAATTAGCCCGGTGTCATGTGACTCATTAGTGTTTTAAGGTCTCAGGTGTGTTAAATGTGGTGTTATCGCTCTCACTCTCAATTTTCAAGTATGGCAACAGATTCTCAATTGGATTTAGGTCTGGACTTTGACTGGACCATTCTAACACATGAATATGCTTTGATCATTCTAAGCCATTCCATTGTAGCTCTTGCTGTATGTTTAGGGTCGTTGTCCTGCTGGAAGGAGAACCTCCACCCCAGTCTCAAGTCTTTTGCAGACTAACAGGTTTTCTTCTAAGATTGTCCTGTATTTGGCTCTATCAATCTTCCCATTTTGACCAGCTTCCCTGTCCTGTTGAAGAAAAGAATACCCACAACATAATGCTGCCACCACCATGTTTCACAATGGGGATGGTGTGTTCAGGTTGATGTGCAGATTTCGTTTTTCGCCGCACATAGCATTTTGGTTTTAGGCCAAAAAGTTCAATTTTGGTCTCATCTGACCAGAGCACCTTCTTCCACATGTCTGCAGTTTGTGAGAAGCCATGTGGGAGACACAGCAAACAGGACTTTGTATGGCTTTCTTTCAACAATGGCTTTCTTCTTGACACTTCCATAAAAGCCAGATTTGTGGAGTGCAAGACTAATAGTTGTCCTATGGACAGATTCTCTCACCTGAGCTGTGGATCTCTGGAGCTCCTCCAGAGTTACCATGGACCTCTTGGCTGCTTCCCTGATTAATGCTCTCCTTACCTGGCCGGTCAGTTTAGGTGGACGGCCATGTCTTGGTAGGTTTGCAGTTGTGCATTAGACCCCATACACACTATTAGATTTTCTGCAGATTTTTGTCTTCAGATTTACCAAAACCATATAATATGAGTTCAAACCTTAAGAGTTTCAATTAATATGCAATCAGGTAGGCCCTTGCACTACATGGTTTTGGTAAATCTGAAGACAAAAATCTGCAGAAAATTTAACTGTGTATGGGGTCTTACTCTTTCAATTTTCGGATGATGGATTGAACAGTGCTCCATGAGATGTTCAAAGCTTGGGATATTTTTTCATAATTTAACCCCGATTTAAACTTCTCCACAACTTTATCCCTGACCTGTCTGGTGTGTTCCTTGGTCTTCGTGATGCTGTTTGTTCACTAAGGTTCTCTAACAAACTTCTAAGGGCTTCACAGAACAGCTGTATTTATACTGAGAATAAAATGACACACAGGTGGACTCTATTTACTAATTTGGTGACTTCTGAAGGCAATTGGTTCCACTAGATTTTAGTTAGAGGTATCAGGTAAAATGGGGCTGAATACAAATGCACGCCACACTTTTCAGATATTTGTAAAAAATTCTGAAAACTATTTATCATTTTCCTTCCACTTCACAATTATGTGTCACTTTGTGTTGGTCGATCACATAAAATCCCAATAAAATACATTTACATTTTTGGTAGTAATATGACAAAATGTGGAAAATTTCAAGGGGGTAGGAATTCTTTTTCAAGGCACTGTATACACACACACACACACACACACACACACACACACACACACACAATATATAGATAGATGGCATTCAGTATATTATCTTCATTTTATGTCCCGTTCCTTTAGATTTTTCCACATATTTACATGCAGGCCAAACTGTCCAGAAAATGTGACAGTGACAAGGGTTGGGACAAACTATAAACACTCACAGGGCCCCAGAAGGATTTCCCAGGTTAGGACCAGAGCACTTTTTGCGATTCGGCACTGCGTCGCTTTAACTGACAATTGCGCGGTCGTGCGACATTGTACCCAAACAAAATTTGCGTCCTTTTTTTTACCACAAATGGAGCTTTCTTTTGGTGGTAATTGATCACCGCTATAAACAAAAAAAGAGCGACAATTTTGCAAAAAAAAAAAAAAAAAAAAAAAAATTTTT
>BLSH010555640.1:1256714-1268269 GCA_018402905.1 Glandirana rugosa
TTGTGTCAATTGGGGATCGAGGGGGGGGGTGTCCAATTGGGGAAGTGATGGTTACTGTAAATATGTCATTAGTCACCTGTAAATTTAAAGACTAGCGACTTATTTACAGTAGCCAGGGTTTTTTCACAGTTTTTACAGGCTGTACAGGCGACGTTATAGCGTCATGGTGATTTTTAGCGTCTAACGGCGGAAATGATCATTTTTTTTATTGGGGTCTTTACTTAAGAGTAGTAGGGCATTTGCGCGGGTGAAACGTATTTGGTTAGTTATTTGCGGTTAACACTAAAAAAAAAAAAAAAAAAAAAAAATAGTGTTCATACTCCTTCTTATATTTAGCCGGTTTTGGCCACTTTTTTTTACAAAAAAATACTTGTGATAAAAAAAAAAAAAAAAAAAAAAAATCACAATTGGCGTTTATTGATTGGTTTATGCAAAGTGGGCGCGTTTACGGGATGATGAGAATTCATTTCTGGGGTTATTTTTTTTACTAGTAAAGGCGGCAATCTGCGATTTTTAGTGGTACTGCGATATTGCAGCGGACATGTCGGACATTTTTGACACTTTTTTGGGACCGATGACATTTATTCAGCGATCAGAAATTTAAATGTCCACTGATTACTGTATAAATGTCATTGGTAGTGAAGGGGTTAACCTGTGGGGGGGGGAGCTAGGGGTTAACTGTGTTCCCTGGGTGCGTTCTTACTGTGGGGGGGTTGGGCTACCATGGGCATGAGAGATCCAACTGATTCCAGTGACAGGGATCAGTAGATCTCCCATGACTGCACCAACAGAGTGGGGAACCACCGTGTTTACATCAGCGGGTCCCCGTTTTTTGCCTGTGGCCGCTCATCGCGGCTCGCCGGCGGACATCGGGTCCGCCCGAGCCGCGGGCACACTCCTCAGCGGCCCTAGCGGCCGTTTGCAGATCGCCGTCTTTTTACGGCGATTCGCATACAGCAACCCGACTGCCGCCATGAAAACACGGCAGGCGGTCGGGAAGTGGTTAAATGGCCACTGTGCATGCCAACTCTGATTGTGGTGATGCCGCCCTCCTCACTTCGGGGAAACTAAAACTGTGCAAACAACAAAAAAACAAAAAGGGCGCAAATGCCTAGTGCATTAACCACAGCAATTTATTGAAAAGGTAAAAGATACAAAATTATACTCACAAACCATATTAGTAAAGTAGCGTGTCATAAGTTGAGAAACCAGAAGTCTGCCCTCCGACCTCATAGGTCCAACGGGATGACAGAACCAGCTGACATGTTTCGGGGACTGGCCTCGTTCCTCAGAGCAAAGATTGTTACTTCCACCTCCTTATACAGTATCTCACAAAAGTGAGTGCACCCCTCACATTTTTGTAAATATTTTATTCTATCTTTTCATGTGACAACCCTGAAGAAAATAAACTTTGCTACAATGTAAAGTATTGAGTGTATAGCTTGTATAACAGTGTAGATTTGCTGTCCCCTCAAAATAACTCAACACACAGCCATTAAGGTCTAAACCGCTGGTGACAAAAGTGAGTACACCCCACCCCTAAGTGAAAATGTCCAAATTGGGCCCAAAGTGTCAATACTTTGTGTGGTCACCATTCATTTTCCAGCACTGCCTTAACCCCTTTGGGCATGGAGTTCACCAGAGCTTCACAGATTGCCACTGGAGTCCTTTCCTACTCCTCCGGACGACATCACGGAGCTGGTGGATGTTAGAGACCTTGCGCTCTTCCACCTTCCATTTGAGGATGCCCCACAGATGCTCAATAGGGTTTAGTCTGGAGACATGCTTGGCCAGTCCATCACCCTCAGCTTCTTTAGTAAGGCAGTAGTCTTCTTGGAGGTTTTTGGGGTCGTTATGTTGGAATACTGCCCTGCGGCCCAGTCTCCAAAGGGAGGGTATCATGCTCTGCTTCAGTATGTCACAGTACACGTTGGCATTCATGGTTCCCTCAATGAACTGTAGCTCCCCAGTGCCGGCAGCACTTATGCAGCCCCAGACCATGACACTCCCACCACCATGCTTGACTGTAGGCAAGACACACTTGTCTTTGTACTCCTCACCTGGTTGCTGCCACACACGCTTGACACCATCTGAACCAAAAAAGTTTATCTTGGTCTCATCAGACCACAGGACATGGTTCCAGTAATCCATGTCCTTATTCTGCTTGTCTTCAGCAAACTGTTTGCAGGCTTTCTTGTGCATCGTCTTTAGAAGAGGCTTCCTTCTCGGATGACAGCCATGCAGACCAATTTGATGCCGGGTGTGGCGTATGGTCTGAGCACTGACAGGCTGACCCCCCCCCACCCCTTCAACCTCCGCAGCAATGCTGGCAGCACTCATTCGTCTATTTCCCATAGACAACCTCTGGCTATGACGCTGAGCACATGCACTCAATTTCTTTGGTCGACCATGCGAGGCTTGTTCTGAATGGAACCTGTCCTGTTAAACTGCTGTATGGTCTTGGCCACCATGCTGCAGCTCAGTTTCAGGGTCTTGGCAATCTTCTTATAGCCTAGGCCATGTAGAGCAACAATTCTTTTTTTCAGATCCTCAGAGTTCTTTGCCATGTTAAACTTCCAGAGACCAGTATGAGAGAGTGAGAGAAAGAACAACAAATAACACACCTACTCTCCATTCATACCTGAGACCTTGTAACACTAACGAGTCACACGACTCCGGGGAGGGAAAATGGCTAATTAGGCCCAATTTGGACATTTTCATTTAGTTGTGTACTCGCTTTTGTTACCAGTGGTTTAGACATTAATGGCTGTGTGTTGAGTTATTTTGAGAGGACAGCAAATTTAACTGTTATACAAGCTGTACACTCACTACTTTACATTGTAGCAAAGTGTCATTTCTTCAGTGTTGTCACATGAAAAGATAATAAAATATTTACAAAAATGTAAGGGGTGTGCTCACTTTTGTGAGATGCTGTATTAGGGTAATTGCAAAAAACTAAACAGCTCCCCTAAAGGGAAAGGGGTAAGAGGAGAACATCACCCCTGATGGTCCCAAGTGGACTTTAATTGCCCTTTACCCCTAGGTGCTGACGGCATGCAAATACAGTATGCGGCCTCTCGGCAGGTGGGCCTTGGCACTGAGAGGCTGCATATTTGCATGGCAATTAGCAGACACAGCTGTGCCGAAACTGCAAGCCCTGCATGCTCCCGGCCAGTTATCAGTGGCTAATAGAAAGTTACCGATCATGTGATCATAAACCCCACCTCACCGGCATCTGAAATCCCTTAAGTGTTGGGAGGTGTCGGCGCAAAGGGTTTAAACTTAGCAGCCATTGGGAATGTTTATGAACACGGCAAAAATGGGAATCCATCTCAAGGCATGAAACAAAAGAAACACTGCTGTAATTGACTATTTTCGCAGCTGTTCAGCAGGGATGCAGACACACTGCCTGTCATTGAGAGGTCTCCGGAAAGGAGATTCCACAATCTGCATGTATGATCTCATCATGAAAAACAAGTCACAAACAGGAATGTAAAAACGTGCACTTAATATCAAAAACTACTTTAAAGGGAGACTATAATAACTTGTATTGTTTCCCCACTGAAATGCACTTTAGCTCACCTTTAAAGTTTTCTATCTTCTGCCAAGATGCTGAAGATTAATATTTGCACAGCTGAGTCATTGCAACATAATGATATTTGAATTGCAGCCACGAGTCAATGTGTTTACATAGCTTGTAGTCGGACGAGCTCTGTCTTAAATGATTTAAAGTGGAGCAATACTCAGATCTTAAAGCTAAACCCGAGGCCAACAGCTAAACCTAGATAAAATATATGGGGCAGTTTTACCTGCCAAATGATTTGCATTTTCTTCTATCTGGTTCAGAGATTTGCACAGCTCTGACGCACATATAAAGGGGTCTAAATCAGGGTTTGTGCTGTGTGTCAGAGCTGGTATGTACACTCCTCTTCCTCCAGCACTTAGCTGGGACACTTTAGAAAATCTAGCAAAAAGCACTCAACCAGATTAGCAAAAGTCCCTTACAGGCAGTACCCCTTTGATGTGTAGAGAAAAAGTCCAGTGTCCAGCTACATCCTTGTGGTTACTGATCCCAGGACCACTTCTTCAGTCACTGCCAGCCCGCCTGACTGGAGCTGCCCCTTTCACTAGCCCTCCTGGCTACTACTCCACATTCCTCCCTGACTGCACACTCACCAGCTACCTGGCTGACTTCTCCCTGGAGATATCCTGGACCTACTGACTCTCTTCCGCTGTCCTCACTCCTGCTCCCATGGATCCAGGACAGGACTCAGTGTTGCCAACCTCCCGCAGCATTTTTTACTGGCAAATCATGGAAAATCTTACTGGCAGAGCACATTTTTTACTGGCAACCTGAAAAATAACTGAACTCCTATTAAAAACTAAGACAATTGATATTGAAACACAACATGGAAACACTGACAATACCCATATCCAGTAGTTTGTCCAGTTTACACTTAAAAAGTCAGCACAGCATGACAAATTATCAGACCCTGATATTTATAGACAGTTCTAAAAATCACTGATTTTTACAAACTGTCAGTAAATTTACTGGCGGTTGGCAACACTGACAGGACTGCCCCAGCACCCAAGACCCAGGCCCGACGTCACCCCCCCCCCCCCGACAAGGGGGCACCCTCAAGGGCCACCAACAGCCTCCTCAGAACTCCATCTCCCACCCGCCTCCCCCTGCTCCGGTGAACCAGAGTATTTAAGAGGTGCATACCCCCTGCCAGCCCACTTGCAGGGGATTGACTGAAACCTTCAATACTCCAGGCAGCTCCTACTAACCTCTCTCCCATTCTTCTGGAAGCTTCTCCAAGGTTCCAGCAAGTAGCGGGAGGTACTAGAGGTGCTGCCTGGTGAGTCATCCAGACTCCCTGAGTCACTCATCCCTGACCCAGCTGCCAGCCAAGCCAAATTTACCTACACTATCAGAAAAAAACCTATTTACACTAGCACCTAGCTAGAGGGTGCTGATTCTGATAATCAGGACTCCTGCAACATATATTTTTTTTTTATCCCACTACAGTGCAAGCAGGCACATCCTACATGAGTGGGGCAATTCTGCTCTTAGCTCAAGAACAGTGCAGCATCATCGCCACCCCTTTACAGGAAACTGCATTAGGCAGACTTTACCGTCTGAATCAACTGGAATTTGTGGAACTTTTTATGTTCAAATAGAAAAAAATCTGACTTGCCTTTTAGGGCTTCTCACAGTAATGGTATTTTCACAGAAATTATATGAATCCAACAAGGTCCTTTTAGATCAGGGCTCCTCAACCAGGGTTCCTCCAGAGGTTGCTAGGGGCTCCTTGAACAATGGTCAGTTTCTACCTCTCAGATAAATTCCCAATGACATCATTGATCTTTTTAGCTATCTGTAAGGGGGTAATTTTTCCCAATGACCACAAGTGTAAGGAGCGTTCTTCCCGTTGACCATCACACTAATGTATCATGAGTTGTAGATTTTTAGCAGGGGTTCCCTGAGACTGGAGAATAATTTCAAGGGTTCTTCGGTGTTGAAAAGTTTGAGAAAGGCTGTTTTAGATCATGAGGTGCCTGTATGCAAACAGGCTGGGGATAGTAGACAAATTAACCACTTCAGCCCTGGAAGGATTTCCCAGGTTAGGACCAGAGCACATTTTGCGATTCGGCACTGTGCCGCTTTAACTGACAATTGCACGGTCGTGCGACATTGTACCCAAACTAAATTTGCGTCCTTTTTTTCCCACAAATAGAGCTTTCTTTTGGTGGTATTTGCTCACCGCTGCGTCATTTCTGATCGCCGCTATAAACAAAAAAGAGTGACATTTTTGAAAAAAAAAAAAAAAAAAAAACAATATTTCTTACTTTTTGCTAAAATTCAAATCCAAAAAAAAATATTATATCATATATATATATATATACACATATACATACATACATACATACATACACACACACACACACTTCTTTTTTTTTTCATCGGTTTTGGCCGATTTATGGCCGACATGTCTGACCATTTTGACACTTTTTTGGGACCATTGCTATTTATACAGCCTATAAAAATGCACTGATTACTGTTTAAATGTCATTGGCAGTGAAGGGGTTAACCTGCAGGGGGAGATCTAGGGGTTAACTGTGTTCCCTGGGCGTGTTCTAACTGTGGGGGGGCTGGGCTGTTATGGGCATAAGAGATCTAACTGACCCCAGTGACAGGGATCAGTAGATCTCTTATGTCCCCATTGACATAGCGGGGAACCGCCATGTTTGCATCATTCTTTCACTCTAGCGGCTCACCGGCGGAAATCGGGTCCGCCCGAGCTGCGGGCACACTCCTACGGAGTGTTGGGCACAAGAACTGCGCCTGCGCGAATCGCCGGCTATTTACAGCGATTCGCGGGATGCATCCACACTGCAGCAATAAATATACTGCGCGCGGTGTGGATCCGGTTAAGAAAGGCGAGAACAGAGCACAATGAGCTTGTGGAAGAACACAAATACACTCACAATAAGTGAATGCACCGGCAGCTTCTTAATAGGATCGTGGGCACGCGCTCACTGTGTAGAGGGGAAGCCAGGGAGCGGGTAGGGCAGACTCTATGTCCGCCGGCTACCAGCAATCACTCCCCCACAGTGACAGAACGGGAATTTGCTCATTTAAAAAAGCGGGTCCCCATTTTGACAGGGAGAAGGAGTGTGATCGTATGTTCCCTGTATTTGGGAGCAGCGATCACTCTCCTCCCCCACTCAGCTCAGCCCCCACGCATTAAGGGCTCATACACATGGGCGTTTTTTGACACGGCGTTTTTTGCAGTTCTCCATGTTAGTCAATGGCTCCATAAAAACGCCAACGTTTTTGAGCTGTAGAGGGCGTCGGCGTTAGTGAGCTGAAAGTAGAAACCACGGCCAGGACGTTCCAAGGCGGTAACGTTTTGGCGTGGACGCCGCAATTCGCTCACTAACGCCGTGCCGACGAAAATAGCAGTGGAATGTTTTTTTGTTTTTTTTTTTAAAATACACCTATTGACGCCGACGCTCACTAACGCCGATGCAAAACGCCAAAAAAAAAACTGCAGCTATTTCCCTGACATCGGGCCCAACGTGTTGATTATTTTTTGCATATGCCCGTGTGTATGAGGCCTTAGTAACACATCTTAGGGAACACAGTTAATCTTTTGATTGCCTCCTAGTGTTAACCCCTTCCCTGCCAGTGACATTTACACAGTAATCAGTGCATTTTCATAGCACTGATAGCTGTATAAATGTCAATGGTTTCAAAAAAGTGTCCAACATGTCCGCTGCAAGGTCGCAGTCCTGCTAAAAATCACAGATCGCTGTCATTACTAGTAAAAAACGAAAAGAAAAAAAAAACTAAGGACCCCATAAATGAATTCTCATTGTTTGTAAACGTGGCAAATTTTGCGCAAACCAATCAATATACGCCGTTTGCGATTTTTTATTTTTACATACTTTATGTAGAAGAATGCATTTTGGCCTAAACTGATGAATAAATTAGTTTATACCTTTTTTGGATATGTATTATAGCAAAACGTAAAAAAAAAAAATGTTTTTTTCAAAATTGTCGCTCTTTGTTTTTAATGCAAAAAATAAAAAACGCAGGAGGTGGTCAAATACCACCAAAAGAAAGCTCTATTTGTAGGGAAAAAAAAGGGACGTCAATTTTCGTTTGGTTACGTCGTCGCACGACCGCACAGTTGTCAGTTAAAGCGATGCAGTGCCGTATCGCAAAAAGTGCTCTGGTCAGGAAGGGGGGTAAATCCTTCCTGGGCTGAAGTGGTTAAAAAAACAGTCCACAGATCAACACTTCACTTGTATGATTAAATATTCTCTTGCAAATTCTTACATAGTCAAACTCACAAGCATTTATCATGATAGATTTAATACAAAGACTAGTGTATTGGGCTTTGCAAAACTATATATAATGTATAGATTTTAAACATTTATATGTGACGGTGGCTGTGTAAGCTTTTTGAGCATCCTCAGGCTGGCCATACATTAGACAAATTTCTCTTTAGAGTTATCAAAATCATATAATATGAGGTCAAACCTAAACACGTTCAATTTGTATGCAGTCAGGCAGGCGTTTCTACTACATAATTGAAGGTAAATCTAAAGGAAATTGAATAAGAAAATTGTATAATGTACGGCCAGCTTTAGACCCCTTTCACACTTGTGCGAGTTGTCCTGCGATTTGGTACTGCAAAGTCGCATGACAAGTCATTCCCCATTATTTCTAATGAGTACCATTCATATCTACAACTTTCAAGTCGCCCCGACTTCAAAGTAGTCCCTACTACTGCAACTTGAGGTCCATAGACTTCAATGTTAAACCCTCAAAGTCTCATGCAAATCGCACCTGAATAATATAGAACTTGGTAATATATTTTCATTGTGTCAAAGTTGCAACAAAGTCGGACCAGTCATACTGATCCCAAATCAAAATTGCGGTAAAAAATAAATGCGGTAAAATCATGTTGCAAAAGTGTAAAAGGGGCCTTATGCTGGCCATACACTATAGGAGAAATCGAAACAAACAATGGAAAAACAAACAATCGGCTATGAGAGCAAACAATAGTGCCATCACGCAATGACCGATAAATCGTTCAATGGATATACATGAATCTGTTTTTTGTTTGTTTTTTCACATATACCTAGTGCAAACACTTTGGACGGGAAACACATTAACCTTTCAATTTATCAAATTTCCAAACTTGTCCTTTGTTTGGCTCAAAAACATCCCGACTGATTTGTGTCCATTGACTGGCCAAAAAACGAACAAACCGTCCAAATGAGCGATTTTCGGCTGATTTTTCGTATAGTGTATGGCCAGCATAACACCACATTTGTTGAGAAAAAACATTCCCTTCAGGTTGATTAATGGACATTGCAGGAATTTTCACAGACTTTATAGCAGATTCCTACCTTTTGTTGGGAAGAAATAGCTGCTCCTTTCACCAGACTGATTGCAGACAGAGCCTGAATGGGAGGGACTCATTCATTACAATCAGCTGGTGCACTTTCTGTGTTCTAATGAGACAAGCTGCATCCCTTTAGAAGTAATTAACCCTTAAGCTTGCCTACAGTAATCATTTTTTTTCATTCAACCAGATGGTTTAACGAATAAAAATGATATTATATCTTCATCCACACATTTGATGTGGATGGGGGAATCCTCCCACTGTGCTATTGTGTTCTCACAGCAAGGGGCCTTCAGAACACACTGATATGGCCGGTGGTACTGACCAATCGGGAAAAAAAAACAGGCTGGTTGTCAGTAGATCAACTTCTGTACAACCAGCCTGATCATACATGGATCGAAATGTGTCCAGTTTCTGCTGAATCGGTTACATTTCAATCCATATATGGCTGCCTTTAGGGGATATTGCACCAAAACCTACATTTCTATTACAGGCGTGTCTAATATCCGACTTATATCTTAAGCTGACCACACACTATACAATCTAATTGTCTAATCTCCCTTAGATCTACTGTCAACTATGTAGTACAAGAGCCTGTCTGATTTGATACTGATTGAATGGATTGTTTAGATTTTTCCTCGTGTTACATAGCTTAGGTAAATCTAAATGTGGATTGTACAATTAAATTGTATAGTGTATGGCCAGCTTAACTGAGGCCAAATAATTACATTTTACTCTCATCTGACCATAACACCTTTTTCCATGTGTCTTCAGAATATTCAAGGTGCGTTTATTCAAGGTTCACATCAATGCGGTTGTGGCTGATGTGGTTTTCAGTCGCGTTTTGCGGCGCGTTCTGCGTTTTTAAACCTGCGTTTTTTATGTGTTTTTGCATGCAGTTTAAATGCATTTTGTGTATATTTTCCTCTTTAACCGGTTAAAGACCGGCTCGCGTATATTTACTGCCGCAGAGTGGCAGCGTAACATGAATCGGCGTTTATAAACGGCGATCTGCGCAGACGTGGCTAGGGGCAAGCGTGCACCACCGCGCTTTCCTGCCTGCCACGCGCTCCCTCAGGGTGGCCGCGAGTCGGGCGGACTCAATGTCCGCCGGTGACCCGCGATCGCCTACTACACAGAAAGAACGGGGAACTGCCAATGTAAACACGGTGGATCCCCGTTCTGTCAGGCGGCATGACAGATCTACTGATCCCTGTCACTGGGATCAGTTAGATTTCTTATGCCCCTGCCAGCCCAGCCCCCTCACAGTTAGAACATGCCTAGGGAACACAGTTAACCCCTTGATAGCCCCCTGCAGGTTAACCCCTTCCCTGCCAGTGACACTTATACAGTAATCAGTGGCTATTTTTAGATCTGATCGCTGCATAAATATCATAGGTCCCAAAAAAGTGTTAAAAATGTCCGCCGCAATATCACAGTCCTGATAAAATGATAGATCACCACCATTACTAGTAAAAGAATAAAAAAATAAATAGTAAAAAACGCGGCAACTTTTGCGCAAACCAATCAATATACGCCGATTGCAATTTTTTTTTTTTTTACCACAAATATTAAGAAGAATATATATTGGCCAAAACTGATGAATAAATTAGTTTTTTCATATATTTTTTTGGATGTGTATTATAACAAAAAGTAAAAAATATTTTTTTTCAAAATTTTTTTGTTTATAGCGGTGATCAGAAATGACGCAGAGGGGACCTAATACCACCAAAAAAAGTACTATTTGTAGTAAAAAAGGGACATCAATTTTGTTTGGGTAAAATGTTGCATGACCGCGCAATTGTCAGTTAGAGCGGCGCAGTGCGGAATCGCAACAAATGGCCTGGTCAGTAAGAGGGAAAATCTTCCGGGGCTGAAGTCATTAAACACACTGTATATAGCTGGTTGCTAAGGAGTGGGCTGGGAAGCCGGCCGTCACATCCTTAGCAACCGATGAGTCATCTTGGGTTTCCGCTGACAACTGAATGTAAAAAAAAAAAGGAATTGCGGGCAAAACAAAAATCAGGAAAAAAAATGGTGCAGGGTCCTCCTTAAAATCCATTCAGGCCCCACCTTTTACCTATTTCAGAACTGTTAGATGGAGGAGCGGGCAGTGCAGAGCTTCTTTTTTTTTTCGCGGGCGGCGTGAATGACAATGGATCTACATGGGGAGGGGCATTATTTTTGGATTTTTAATAAAGGACTTTGTCAAAAACTAGTTAACTAGTAACACTCTTCTTGGTTAACCACTTCAATACAGGACGTTTATACCCCCTTCCTGCCCAGACCAATTTTCAGCTTTCAGCGCTCTCACAATTTGAATGACAATTACTCTCTCATGCTACACTGTACCCAAACACTGTGATACATTTTTTCAAATAAGTAATTTTTTCTCATAAATTTTGGCCAAAACCTATACTGCTACCTATCTTTGGTAAAAAATAACCCAAATAAGTGTATATTATTTGGTCTGTGTGAAAGTTATAGAGTCTACAAGCTATGGTGCCAATCATTGAAAATTGATCACACCTGATGTACTGATGGCCTGTCTCATTTCTTGAGGTCCTGAAATGTCACGAATGTAAAAATACCCCCCAAATTACCCCCTTTTGAAAAGTAGACATTCCAAGG
>BLSH010555640.1:1311072-1326697 GCA_018402905.1 Glandirana rugosa
TATATATATATATATATATATATATATATATATATATATATATATATATATACTCATGTGGGGAGTGTAAAAACATTTATAAATTAACATAGAAAACACTGCTGTGACTTCTTTAACGTGAAACGATGTTACATTTTATCACTCACATGTCGAACATATTGTCACATGTAAACCAGAGGGGAGTTTTATTGAGTTGTGTGTCGGTAATTACGGATTTGGCGACCTTTGTTTTCACTCATGCGGGGATTCACTTTTACAGGGTTAACCCGGGTTTCACAATCATAAAACACACCGGTGGTAATAAAAGGTCGTGACGGAATTGGGAGAACCCGTACCTCAAGTGGTCTCGAAGTGTCCAACGGTGACCTCAGGAGAAGGTGAGGAGGTACTCCTGTAGTACCTCGAACACCTACAAACTCTGGAGCACGAGGAGGTGGAAGACAAACTCCTACGGGGTGTCTACGAGTTATCCCAAATCCAGACCTCTGTACGAAATATATATATATATATATATATATATATATCTCATGGTGTGCAGATCTGTGGTATAATTGATCCCTACAATGCTTTTCAAAACCTTTGCCAAGGTAAGTGATACCACAACTCCAGCGCTCAAGAACAAACATTTAACACATATACAGATATATATGAAGCACTGTGCACATCTACAATATTAAACATCCTGTTAGTCCATTCAAAGTGAACATATGCCAAGGATAGTGATATTAAAAACACTGCAATCATGTAAAACGTGCCCCACATCTGTGATTCTATACAGCTTTTTTTTTAACAACAGAAAAAAAAAAAACATAGTAAAGGAGGTGAACTGCCGCTACGGTCTTTTCATCTTTCAAAAGTCTCTGTTATGTTCAATATATGACAATGCAATTTCCTGTCTATCTAGAAACTGCATTACATTGGAACCCTGGCCAGCTAACTTGTTGTTTGCTGCCCTCTAGTGGTTTGACTTCTCCTATACACAATTACAAGTGAATATTAGACCAATTCACAAAAGCCATGAGTTTTTTTTTTGTTTTGTTTTTTAATGTAGCGCCCTCTACTTAGTAAGGAGCTAGAGTTAGATTTTTGGTTAGGGGAGGTAAAATTTAGCCAGGCCTGAAAATATGCAGGCCAGGTTGTTTTGGATCATGGGCTGGGAGTGGCTCAGGGAAGGACTGGGTGATTCACAGATGATGTCACCAGGACCTTCCACTGCTTTCTAGAGAAGCTTCTGGAGCTTTCTGGAAAGAGGTAGGAGGGTGGGTGTAGCCATCTGGGGTATTTAGGGGAGCCCTGGTCAATCCCCAATCTGGATTGGCAGGGGGCAGCCTCTTCAAATACCCAGGGTCAGCCCAATCAAAGGAGGAGCATGGGTGGAAGTTGGAGAAATGAGATAGCATGGAGGTTGTTGTGGCCCCGGGGAGCCTCTAGTCTGGGGGGAGGGGGTGACCTTGGCCGGTTAGGGCTTGGGTGCAGCCAGGAGGAGCATGATCTTGGTAGCAGGCACAAGGGAGAGCGGAAAAAACAGCTGGAGAGAATGCTATTGGGGAGATCTCTGAGAGGAACTACAAGTCACAGGTGTCGGTGAGTGACACATACCCTGGGAAACTGGAGAAGCATGCCAGAGTGGATTGAAGTGAGACAGTTTGGGAAGGATGTAGAGGCCAGCATGGGACTGTGGTGTCACAACCCACAGCCTACCCCTAAGGGGGCCATTGGCTACATTTGGGGGGCTCGTTTTCCGGGATTCACCTGTTTCATGTAATTCTACCAGTCGTTACCCCTAACAACAGAAGTGAACTGAGGCAGGGAGCGGTCTTGTTCCAAAAATTAGGAAGGATTGAAGCCGGGGAAAGGACTTGTGTGTTTGCCTGCTATTCAGCACAACTATAGCAACCCGCAGGAGCGATCGCTAATTATTGCTGCCTGCATGCCCAGTGGCCCCAATCGGCACTGGGGCGGACATTTATGCTATCCTGCAATTCAGTGATTTGTACCATGTGCTGTTACCCGTGGAACTAAGGCAGGCGATCCGCGCCCATGGATTACACAATATGTCCAGCACTCTTCAAAAGCTGGATATTCCTCACTGGATTACAAATATGCCCAGCGCTCTGCGAAAGCTGGGCATCACCAACTTTTATTTCAAATTCCTGCTTTCAGTAAAGTATGCCTGGAATTGTTTCCTGTTGGGGTCGGGGTAAGCCTGTGGGTGCCTGCGGGAAGGACTGTGTTGAAAGTGGTCCTTTCAAGACAGCGGTTACTACAATTACTGTTGCTACCTGCAACCACCATGAAAACCAAGGTGCATCTACCTATAGTTCCTTTGGCGCAGTCGGTGCCAAGAAACATGCCTGGACAAGTTCTGCTGATGTCAGCATGCCTGCAAACTTCAGTATGTTCAACAGGGGGTTACAGCAGCATGCACAGGGAAGAATCTGCCTATCAAACATACCTCCAAACTGTCCCTGATTTCGAAGGACTGTCCCTCATTTGGAACAATGTCCCTCTGTCCCTCATTCCTCCTCATTTGTCCCTCATTTTGGTCTGATCTATATAGTTGTATATAAAATGCACTATTTATCCTTTAAAAAGTGTTTCCCAGTGCCAAATCTTCCACCCAATTACTAAATTGCTGCATTTGTAAACTTCAAAAGCTAATATAAAGGAATAGTAGTGGTAAAAATTAAGCACTTGTGGGTTTAACTAATCATTTTTGTGTAGAATTCTCCTTTAAGGGGGCGTGGCAGGGGTTGTGTCCTATGCCTACATACATTTGCTAATAGATGTCCCTCGCTCCCATCTCAGAAAGTTGGGAGGTATGTATCAGGTGCACTGGCGTCAGCCAGTCTGGAAGCGAGGGGGCGGTGCCACATCCTGAAGGAGACCGTTTCTTGCGTGCAGCAGAACCCACGAGGCGGAGGAAGATGGCGGAAGGTAGTCGGCTGCTACCCACCCTAATGTGGGTGCCTGAAAAGCAGGAGCAGACGCTGGTCGATACCCACGTTCGGTTGGAGCCTAGTGGGGAGCTTGCCCTGGGAGTAATCGAGGGGACCGAGCGGCTGTGTCCAGCGTGCTGGATCCCAACTGCAGAGATTGCTGCTTGGGCCCGGTGTGGCCATTGTGATGAACCCCTGACCCAGCTGGTGCCAGGGCAGCAGGAGCCATGCTACTACAACTTGGATCCACGGACCGGGGTGTGCCATTCCTAGTCCTGGAAGGTCGGAGCGGGCCGAGAATCTCTGCCCAAAGGCTGAGAGGAGTTGCGGCCTGGCGACCCCCCCATGAAAACAGAAGACATGGGGAAGGAAGAGACTGATGTGACCTGTGGCCTGGCCAGGGACCTAGTAACTAAGTACTGCCATGCAGGAACCAGCTAAAGTCCCCGAAGAGCCGGCCAACCCCAAGTCCCCTTCTCCCTTAATCCCAGCCCAGCCAGCAGAAGGGGAGGATGTGCTCCCAGGTGGGCTGGATGAGGAATGTGAGGGCTGGGTCGTTGACCTAGGTTCCCCCTGGATTGCAAGCCAAGTTTGGATCTTTAGAGAGACTAACAGAGTGGTCATCTCTGGGGTTAAGCTCTGAGGAGGAGTGAGAGACTGGAGGGTCATGTATCCAAGGCACCCAGTTGGGAGCAGAAGAGCCAGAACCCTCAGTGGGATCCGAACTGCCTGCAGGAACCTTGAACATCACCCAGCAGCTCTTTATATGCAGGCCTTCCACTACCCAGACCAGGGCACCCACCTATCACCAATGGGTGTTTTAGATCTCCAAAAGCCTGCGTTCTTCCTGGGAAGGGAAATCCTAGAGAGTTGCCAAGGCTCTCCTGGTTCCAGAGGGAGGTGCAGTGGAGGGTAGCCTTGGAGTGGGGCCTGGACTTTCCTTATGTCCTCTCCCAGATAATGGACGTTATGGAGAGCTCCAGAGAGGAGTGGGAGGACAACCCTGTCTGGGATTTTCTTCATATCCCGAAACCGCTGAGGGGGCTGGAGAATGAGATGTGGGCCCGGTTCTTGAATATCAAGAAGGAATGGCGTATCGGGTGATCTATCATGAGAGACAGAGTGCTGACCCAGAGTTACTCCGTCCCTCGGGAGACAGAAGAAGGGGTCAGAGACGGTTGCTGGACTCTCGGTTCTATGCTTAAGGACTGAGAGGAGCCAGCTCTTGCATAGGTCCAACCACTAGGACTGCCGAGGAGCACAACAGAGTTTTCTTCTTGTTTTTTTTTCTCCTTGAACAAGCCAGTCTGCCACCCTGCGCCCGATGGAGGAACTGCTTTGTTGAAAGGACACTGGGGTGAGGTTTGTTCTTACAATACTTAACCTTTGAAGGGCCTGTTCGGGGAGGGGCCCCTCCCATCAGGAACTTTAAAGAAGAACTACTGCCATTATTTGTTTCTTTTTTTCTACTGTATCTGTCAGCAGGTTTTATAACTTCCTACTGACAGATCAGACAGGAGAAGTGTTGTGATATGCGTTTATGGTTGCTCTGCTGGGAGGCCAATAACCCCCTTTCTGCAGACTGTGTATTTGTTTAGTTAGATCGTAGATTAGGTTGTTCTATGTCTTCTCTTGGGATCTTTGGGAAGGGACGGCTGTTCATCCCCATCCTTCGAGAGTCAAAACTTCCTTCTACAATTATGCGGGAGAAGTGCTCTGGTCCAGGAATGTGTATTGATTGGATATACGGATAATTGCAGGAACATGTAGTAACTAGGAATGTGTAACTATACTGTACCGTGTGAATAATTTATGGAGATGTATCTATTATATTTTTATATTTAAATTATTTGTACAGTCCCCGTCCAAGTTTGTTCCCTTTCCCCTCCATTATTTTTGTTATGGGATGCCCTTGCCCTTTTTTTTTTTTTCGAATTTTTTAGTGGGGGATGAGTGCATCACCCTCTACTAAGGTAGGCGCTAGAGTTAGATTTTTGGTTAGGGGAGGTAAAATTTAGTCAGGCCTAAAAATATACAGGCCTGGTTGTTTTGGATTCTGGGCTGGGAGTGGCTCAGGGGAGGACTGGGTGATTCACAGATGTCACCAGGACTTCCCACTTCTTTCAAGAGAAGCTTCTGGAACTGGGAGAGGTGGGAGGGTGGGTGTAGCCATCTGGGGAGCCCTGACCAATCCCCAATCTGGATTGGCAGGGGGCAGGCCTCCTCAAATACCCAGGGTCAGAGAGGAGTTTGGGTAGAAGTTTTAGAGATGAGATAGCGTGAAGGTTGTCGTGGCCCCGGGGAGCCCCCAGTCTGGGGGTAAGGGGGGTGACGTTGGCTGGGTAGAGCCAGAAGGAGCGAAATCTTGGTGGCAGGCACAAGGGAGAGCGGAAAAGACAGCTGGAGAGAGCGCTTTTGGAAAGATCTCTGAGAGGAACTACAAGTCATAGGTGTCGGTGAGTGAAATAACCTGGGAAGCTGGAGGAGAAGCATGCCGGAGCGGATTGGGGTGAGAGACAGTCTGGGAAGGATGCAGAGTCAGCATGGGACTGGTGTCACTGTGGCAGTGGAGAAGGCCATCGCAGCCAAGAGGGCTGACAGGGCCTGGAAGAGGATGGGCTGGGAGCAGTAGCCCATCAGGCCGGCTAGCACAGTAGTACTTTTTTCTACACATCGGGGACCAACTGTCCCTGCCTGTAATGGACGGTCCGGCGGTCCTGCTTCAACTACAGCAGGCTTCACCATGTGCTAGCTAGACCAAAAAAAGAGGATAAGGAGGCCTGGTAAATATCCTTCCAGGTCTCACCAATCAGAGCAAGTATTGTGCAGGAGAGAGGAACAGGAGTCTGAGAAGCAAGTGATGTGCTGGAGGAAGAGGAAGGAGTGTATATACTGGCAGTGTATATAGAAGGTCTCAAATTAAATGGAATCTTAGTTGGGCATCCCACAACTTTCCAATCCCTATCCAAGTTTAATCCCCTAATAAATAAAACAAAGCAAAATTACCGACCTGTTCAGTGATGCGGTATGGATGTGATTGAGGGCAGTGTGATCAGGTGGACCACAACACTCAACCACCCCTAAGGGGGCCATTGGCTACACTTACCTAGTGCTGCATCTGTCCCCGGCGAATCTAACACTGAGAACCAAGCAATCGAACACCGCTGATCGCTTGGTTCTCACAGCTGCCCGAGCAAAGAGCTGCTGACTGTCTGCCCCCTCCTCGCTCACAGGAGCACGGGGCTGTGGAGGGGGCAGGAGCAGCCCGCTCAGGCTCTCAGTGGCTCGCCACTATTATTTTTAGATAGGGAAAGGACATTTTGCCATGTCATGTTTATCATGCATCATGCACAAGGGTCTGAGCCTGCAACAGCCTGTAAAGGTTCTAGTCACATTTCAGCAAAAAAAGTTTTACTGCAACCAGTCGTTGGCGTGGTGCCTGGTAAGGTGACAGGTTCTCCAGAAGTGAAAGGGTCCGGTGCTACGGCTCCCTCACTAGCAGTCTGTCTCTGTTGGTCCCCGGGAGTGGACTACTGGCACCAGGAGTCACGGCCTGGTCACTTGGTATGGAACACATACACCCGTACAAGTGTGAGTGGGAGGACTGCCTTAAAGTGTTACTAAACCCACAGCAGTAAAATCAGTCTGTATATGCAGAATAGCATGCTGGTTATACTCGCTGTGGAACTTAAGGGGTTAATTCTCCTGCACTGTCAACCTGGGCAAGTCCATATAATACACAGCAGGGTGGTAAAGCTATATAGGCAGGGAAAACTTAAGGTGTATAAACGTGTTACCATAAAAATATACATAAACATGAATTCATTCACAAACATTATTGCTAGGGATGAGCAAAGCTGACTTTGGTGGTGCATTACAATGAGATTTCCCCATTTTGAAAAGTGCACTGAAGTTAATAGCAGAGGTAAAATTAAGGTTTTTTTTGGCAGAGCATCCTCAAGATGGGATCCTAGGGCCCAGTGGATGTCTAAGGGCCCTGCTACAACCTTTATTCTCTTACAGTTAACCAGGATGATGGTCTGGTTAGTTACAGTATATAGGTGCATTTGTTTGGCTCTTTATACGGGAGGATGAGCTTGCAGGTATAGCTGGTGTCTGACGGGGAGGCCCATGCCAGTACAGAAAATATAGATGGGATAGCTTCTCTGTGCCTAGTGCTATCCTTATCAATTAGAAGGGTATAATCTTTCCAGAAGGATAGATCCAAGTGTCTTGAGATAGCATGCGCTTTACAAGAGAAACGTTCGGTGGCTGATTGTGCTTTCATTGTTCTTAGCCTTTAGAATTGACGACTTAATAAAAAGCGGTATGCCGTGCGTGCCCTGGACTGTGTTTTCTTGGGTTGCTGACACTGTACCTTTGTTAGAGACCAATTGAAAGGATGACGGGAACAATACCTTTCCTAGAGACCTATTCTGCTTTAAAAAGGTTCTAAAAGCAGAAGGTTTTTTACTTCAAATCATTCTATGCATTAAGGTAAAAAATCTTCTGCATGCAGCTTCCGTGCCAGCACGCCCTTATACTTACTTAAGCCTGATTTTGATCCAGCGATGTGCTCAAGAGCAGCGGCTCTCTTGGCTCTCTCACTCCTCATTGGCTCAGAGACAGCAATGAGAGTCATTGGCTCCTGCTGCTGTCAATCCCAGCCAGTGGGGAGAGAGTGGGGGGGGCGGGACCGAGCTGCGCTCTGTGTGTCAATGGACGTATAGAGCCGACTCCGGAGCGAGCACAGACGAGTGCCCCCATAGCATGCGCTTGTAAATCGGTGCTTAAATTGATGGAGCTATGTAAGTACCAGTAATAAATAAATCTTTAACTGATCTAAGGTAACATTTAGGGCCCAGTGTGTTCAGGAAGGTATGCAGACCACCTGTGTTCCAGGCATATGTCCCTGAATGCATAAGACCCTAAAGGCAAGTACAACTTGGAACAACATCCTGCCGCAGCCTATTTAAGCCTGTAATAGACTTTTTTACTCCTGGGTGCACAAAAATGCCAGGTTTTGACGCGCATGGGCTAAATGTCCAGTGTCCATATGGCTTAAGGTTGATGTGATCTTAGGACACAACCTGGACAAGGTATCGTTGGGACTGAGAACAGAGATGCGGGACTGTCCTGCCATATTTGGCATCTATGGGACTGTGTCCTCACTGAGCCAGCACCTCAATCCAGCAAGTAGATGGTGACCCTGGATGAGGCCTGAACAAAGGAGCGAATTTCTTTCCTGCAGCAATGGGTTGCAGGAAAGAAATTTGCTAGATTTCCCCATCAACACGGACAGTGCGGATGCGGTAATCCCTGCTGCCAGGCCATTGTCTTCTCCCATCGGGGGCTGGCGACATGGGGACTACAGTGATTATTGCTAAATCCGGCAGGCTGATTGTACCCAAGTTGATTGAGCGATCAACTTGGTACATTCAGCCTACCCATTAACGATTCGAATCTCAGCCGGTTCCTGCTGAACCGGCCAAGATTCGAACTGTGTATGGCCGGCCTAAACCTTTCATTCAGTTTCTAAATTGTTGCATTTTAAATTTCAAAATCCAGTATAAAAGAATAGTAGTGGTAAAAAATATAAATAAATAAATTTAAAAAAGCACAGTGGGTTTACCCAATCATTTTTGGTGTATTAAATCTCTATGTAACGGGGATGAAGGGTTGTGTCATTTGCCTACATACTTTTTGCTAATAGACATTCCCCTCTTTCCCATCTCAGAAGGTTGGGAGGGTTGGCCTTATGCTATTTTTTACACATATGGCCACTTCACGTCCCCTCTTTCTTCCTATGCCTATCCCATGTGGTCCATGGCACTGATCTGTCCCCCAGCATGGACCAGGCTGTCACAGAAGATTTTGCTGCCACCCTTGTACTTTCTCTCTCAGGCCGCCAAAGATCTTGAGGAGGGGCTGAGTGGGGGGAGAGAGAGAAAAGTATACTACGAGCAATAGTGCCCATGGCAAACTATCTACTGATGGCTTTGTAGTACCAGAATCTTTAACTGAATTACCTACCCCACTAGCCAAGTCCTTACAACACAAACCTTCACATTTGTTTTTACCTGCTGGGGACAGAAATGCTTCTTATCAATTAAGTCTATGCGTCCATTTCCCCCAGCAATGGGGCAGCAGCAGGGAGGGGGGATTTACACACACTGCTGTGTGTGTGTCACTTAGGCCCCTTTCACACTAAAACAATTCCTGTGTGAGCTTGAGGTCTATGGACTTCTAGTCACAACAAAGTCGGACCAAGGTAGTGCAGGGACAACTTGAATTTGCACAGATATGAACGGCACTCATTGGAAATCGTGGGGTACGACTTGTCATGCGACTTTGCAGTCGCACAAGTGTAGCCAATGGCCCCATTAGGGGTGGCTGGTTGTTTACCTGATCACACTGTCCTCAATCACACTTTTCCCGCACTTCCAGAGATCCAGAACAGGCTGGTATTTTGTTTTGTTTTTTTTATTAGGGGATTTGAACTTGGATGGGGTAGGGATAATTATGGAATGCCCAAGAAATTAACAGTTCTCTACATGGGACCTCTATATACTCCTCCGTATATACACTTCTCCATCTTCCTCCAGCACTGACACTTGCTGCATGTTTCACTCCTTATTCCTCTCTCCTGCACAACACTTGCTTCTCACTGGTGAGACCCGGAGGGATATTTTCCAGGCCTCCAAATCGTCTCTTTAGGCCTAGCTAGAACATGACGAGCACTGCTGTAGTTGAAGCAGGACCTCCAGACCGCCCATTACAGGCAGAGGCTAATAGCTAATTTTTTTTTTTTTTTTATAATTGCATTTAAGTGTAAATATGAGATTTGAGGGCTTTTTGAACCCAGATCTCATATTTAAGAGGTCATGACATGCTTTTTTCTATTACAAGGAATGTTTACATTCCTTGTAATAGGAATAAAAGTGATCAAATTTTTTTTTTTAAAAGGACGGTGTAAAAATAAAGAATTAAAAGTAAAATAAATAAGAAAAAAAAAATATAAAGCGCCTCGTCTCGCCAAGCTTGCACGCAGGAGCGAACACATAAGTAAGTCACGCCCGCATATGAAAACAATGTTCAAACCACACATGTGAGGTTTCGCCACGATTGTTAGAGCGAGAGTAATCATTTTAGCACTAGACCTCCTATGTAACTCAAAAATGGTAACCTGCAGAAATTTTTAAACGTCACCGATGGAGATTGTTAAGTGCCAACGTTTATCGCCATTCCACGAGCGGGCGCAATTTTGAAGCATGACATGTTGGGTATCAATTTACTCAGCGTAACATTATCTTTCACAATATGGAAAAGAATTGGGCTAACTTTACAGTTTTCTTATTTTTTAACTCAAAAAAGTGTTTTTTTTTTTTTTAAAAAGGTGCTTGTAAGACCGCTGTGCAATTACGGTGCGACAAAAAGTATTGCAACGACCATCATTTTATTCCCTAGGATGTTAAAAAATATATATATAACATTTTGGGGGTTTTAAGTAATTTTCTAGCAAAACAAAATGATTTTAACTTGTAATCACCGACTCTAAAAAAAAAGGCTCCATCCTTGTTAAGGAGACCTGCCCCCTGCCAATCCCGGTTGGGGACTGGTCAGGGCTCCCCAACATACTTCAGAAAGCCTCATCTCCTCTTCCCATCCCCTTTTCCAGAACTTTCTGAAGAAAAGGGGAGGAGTAACCGAGGGGTGTTTCTTCCTGAAGTCTCCAGCTCTCCCTGGGCCACTCCCCTGCCCAGAATCAAAACAAGTCAGGCCTGACTAAATTTGCCTCACCTAGCAAAATATCTCACTCTAACACCTACCTAGCATAGAGGCGTGACACAAGTGTGAAAGGGGCCTTACACACACCCCAACGACAGCATACCTGCCAACATTTTGAGATGGGGATGAGGGACACCTATTAGCAAAAGTATGTAGGCATAGGACCCACCCCCTGCCAAGCCCGCTTAAAAGTAGAATTATACAAAAAAATGGGTTAGCTAACCACTTGCTGACCGTCAACCGCAGGTTGACGGCGACAAGATGGCTCGATATCGCAAAACGCTGTCATATGACGGCGGCTGCGATATCATGCACTGAGAGCGCGCGCGCGCGCCGCCGGAGGCACACCCCGTGCGCTCACTGTGTTGGGGGGGGCCAGGGAGCGGGTGCGGCGGACTCGTTCTCCGCCGGCTACCCACGATGCCCCCCTCGCAGTGAAAGAACGGAGGTCCGTGTAAGTAAACACGGATCTCCGTTCTGTGAGAGGGGGAAGGGCTGTGATCACAGCCTTCCTCTATATGGAAGCTGTGATCGATCGCTCCCCTTCCCCTGCTAGGGCAGCCCACACACAGTTAGAACACGCCCAGGGAACACAGATAACCCTTAGAGCGCCCCCTCCAGGTTAACCCCCTTCACTGCCAATGGCATTTACACAGTAATCAGTGCATTTTTATAGCACTGATCGCTGTATAAATGCCAATGGCCCCAAAAAAGTGTCAAAATCGTGTCCGCTGCTATATCGCAGTACCGCTAAAAATCGCAGATTGCCACCATTACTAGTAAAAAAAATAGAACAAACCCGCCCCCCCCCCCCCAGAAATGAATTCTCATCGTCCGTAAACGCGGCCACTTTTGCGCAAACCAATCAATAAACGCAGATTGCGATTTTTTTTAATCACAAATATGAGGAAGAATATAAATCAGCCAAAACCGATAAAAAAAAAAATTTTTTTATATTTTTTTTTTGGATTTGTATTTTAGCAAAAAGTAAGAAATTTGGGTTTTTTTGCAAAATTGTCGCTCTTCTTTTGTTTATAGCAGTGATCAGAAATGACGCAGAGGTGATCAAATACCACCAAAAGAAAGCTCTATTTGTGGGGAAAAAAGGACGCAAATTTCGTTTGGGTACAACGTCGCACGACCGCACAATTGTCAGTTAAAGCGACACAGTGCCGAATCGCAAAAAGGGCTCTGGTCCTAAAGTGGGAAATCCTTCCGGGGCTGAAGTGGTTAAACCCACAAGTGCTTTTTTTTTACCACTATTACCCTTTATATTGGCTTTTGGAATTTACAAATGCAGCAATTTAGAAATTGGATGAAATGTTTAGCACTGGGAAACACTTTTTGAAAGATAAATAGTGCATTTTATATACAATAATATAGATCAGACCACAATGAGGGACAAATGAGGAGGAATGAGGAACGAAGTGATATTGTTCCAAATCAGGGACAGTCCCTTGAAATCAGGGACAGTTGGGAGCTATGGCAACAGTCGGTCCCGGGACCATTGAGTAGAGGGGAGGGATATCAGCGAAAAAGGGATTTTATTAAAACTTACCGTAAAATCCTTTTCTCCGAGTTCACTGACAGACGCAGCTCTTCATGACTTTGTGGGGTTTTTATGTTCGTCCTACTAGGAGTTAACTAGGCAGGGAAAAGAATCAGCTGGCCCCTCCCCTGGGGGCCATCCTCTCTTCCTACATTAAACCCCCTCACAGTATAGCTCTTCAGTTCGCACACAAGCTGTACCATAACAGAGCCCAGAGGGGTGCGTGCTGCGTCTGTCAGTGAACTCGGAGAAAAGGATTTTACAGTAAGTTTTAATAAAATCCCTTTTTCTCCTTACGTTCACTGACAGACGCAGCTCTTCATGACTTTGTGGGGACGTCCCCAAGCTGTGTCAAAAAAGAGGGGTGGGTAAACGCAAACAACTGTACCCAACTGAACCTCTGAGGAGGCGCCAGTCGCGCCTACACTGCCGCCTGCAGAACTTTGCGGCCAAAGGCAGCATCTGAAGATGCGAACACATCAATTTTGTAAAAACTTAGCGAAAGTGTGAACCGAGGCCCAAGTGGCCGCTTTGCACACCTGTGACACCGAGGCCTGGTGTCTGAAAGCCCAGGAAGTACTAACCGCCCGGGTAGAATGAGTCGTGACCGGAAAAGGGGGAACCTTGCCCCGAACAGAATACGCATGGGTCACAGTTTTTCTAATCCACTGAGAAATCGTAGCCGAAGAGCAGGCCCTTTGGTAAAACAAACAAGGCATCAGCTTTACGAAAAGGAGCTGTAGCAGCCAAGTACACTCGTAAGGCCCTTACTACGTCCAAAGCATGCAGCTCGAAACTACTTTGGGTGCGATGGACGAGAGCTCAATGAAGGCAGGATAATACCATCACTAATGTGAAAGGAAGAGACTACCTTCGGAAGAAAAGAGGGAGAAGGTTGCAAGACCGCCTTATCCCTATGCAGTACCAAATAGGGAGACTTGCACATAGTGCGGCTAATTCCGACATCCGTCTGGCAGAAGTGATGGCTACTAAGAAAGCCACCTTCTGTGACAGAAGCTATAAGGAAATCTCCCTGATTTTCTCATAAGGTGGTTTCTGGAAAAAACAGAGAGCACCAGATTCAATCCCACGGAGCCATCGGAGACCTTACCCGAGGCACCGCATGACGCACACCTTGTACAAAGGTACGAATCAGAGAGTGCGAGGCCAAAAGCCTCTGGAAGAGAAACGGCTAAAGGCCAAAATCTGGCCTGTGATAGTACTCAAGGCCAAATATTTGTACAGGCCCTCCTGTAAAAGGTCAGGACCCTGGGTACAACATAAGAGCGGGGGGAAAGCCCTCCGCCTCACACCAGGCAAAGTATGCCTTCCGGGTGAGGTGATAGATCTTGCAACAGGTACACTAACGAGTTGTTAGCAAGGTAGGGATTACAGAGTCGGCGTCTCCGCAATCCCTCAGCACCTGGGACCCAATAGCCAAGCCGTCAGAGCCAGCAAAGGTAAAGCAGGGTGCAATATGGGTCCTTGGGACAGAAGATCGTCTCACTCCGGGAGCCGCCAGGGGGCGGCCGCCACCATTTGCACCACGTCGGCGTACCAAGTGCGCCGGGGCCAATCTGGGGCCACCAGAATTGTCAGTATCCCCTCCATCATCATTCTGCGTACCAATCTCGGGAGCAGTTGAATCGGAGAAAATACTTACAGGAGACAATGATGGCTCCAGGGCCAATAGAGCGTCCGTGGCCACTGCCAACGAATCCCTCGTTCTGGATACAAAGACTCCCACTTTGAGATCGAACCGGGACGCCATGATCTACATCCGGCGTCCCCCATTCGAGACAATTCGACCGAACACCTCCGGGTGGAAGACCACACCCTTCGGTCCAGTGTCTGGCGACTGAAAAGTCCGCCTACCAATCTTTGGAATGTAAACCGCCGATAGTGTTGGAACAGGAGTTCCGGCCCCGCAGTGTCAAAGCAGCCTCTGCTGCCGCCGCTGGGCCCTCATGTCTCCCTGGTGAATCACACACACGCCACCGCTGTGGCAATGTCCGATGTAATTCGGATCGGGCGGCCTTACAATCACATTGACCAATGAAGGAGACATAATCTTATCGCTCCCAGCTCCAGCACTTTGATGGACAGACGAGCCTCCTAAGGCGAGCAACGGTCCTGGATTGATAGCTGCCCCAGGACTCCGCCCCAGCCCGTCAGGCTGGCATCTGTGGTGAATATCATCCACTGAAAAGGGCAGAAACGAATTCCCCTGAATTAGGGCCGAGTCCCGAAACACCGGATCAGACACGCCCTGGTCTGGGGGCTCAGCTGGACAGGAAAATCCAACGACCGATGGGACATGTCCCACCGAGTCAGGATTACTCGTTGGGAACAATGAGTGTAACTCCGGGCAAAAAGGTATCGCCTCAAAAGACGAGATCATGAGCCCCAGCACCCTCATACAGAACCGTAGTGAAAACGGAACGACAAGAGGGTACGCACAGCCGACTGTAAACAGCAGATTTTACATGTTGAAGGGAGAAAAAAACACCTTCGCCTGTTCAATGTCCAGAAATGAGACTCAGATACTCCAGACGGCGGGAAGGAGACACTGACGACTTCTTCAGGTTTTGTAACCAACCGAAGTCGATGCCATCGTGACGCTCACAGTCTCTCCCAGAGTCGAGACCGAGTCCGCGCACAGGCGCAGATCATCCAGGTATGCCGCTTATGGCCATGCCTCTCTGACGCAGTAATACCAACACCGGAGTTACAACTATGTAACGACCCGGGGTGCGGAGGTCAGGCCGAAGGAGAGAGTCACGAATCAGAACGGCGATCCCCCACCGCGAACCGCAGGAAAAAACTGGAGACGGGTATGGATGGGTACATGGAGGCACGCGCCTCCTATGTCTAAAGACGCCAAACATACTCCTGGGTGGAGGGCGGCCACTCCATCCGGAACCTTCGCGCCCTGACATACTGGTCATGATGCTCACATTTTAGAGCCTGCAAGGCCAGGATGGGCCGAAGTCCTCCCCATATTTTTGGGTACCACAACAAAGTTTGAGTAAAACTCGAAAACTCTCCCCTGAGGTAACCAGAACAAACACCCTTTGGTCCGAGAGGCCTGTACTGCCTCAGATAGGGCCTTTGAAGCCACGGAAAATGTAATATTTAAAAGGAAGAACCAGTCTGGGGTAGAGAGAAAGGAACTCTATCCTGTAGCCGGTGGGCACCACTACCCGAACCCAGCGGTCTGAAACGCGGGGCAAACACCGATTTGCGTGTTCTGTTTTGCGCTGCCATTGCCGTCCCCCGGCCCCTGTAGCGGGCTTACCAGAGTGGGTCCTTATACCTGCCGTGCTTGAAGCACGAAAAGGCTTCCACT
>BLSH010555640.1:1356429-1371420 GCA_018402905.1 Glandirana rugosa
ATCCTCTTCTTTCCTCCTCCTGTGAAGAGGAGACGAAGGGAAAGGGGGTGACGGAGAAACGTCGACAGGGAAAACTCCAGAGGCGGACTCGGGAAACCCCTGCTTTTTTTTTCAACAGCACCGGGAAAACAAAAAGTGGCCTTTCCGGAAGAATAGACGACAAGCCAGATTCTGAAACAGGTCCGGGTCTGGTTTGTCCTCTAGGGGGAGCTTTCCATTGGGCGTATCGGATTAAAATCTGCGCCCCAGGGGACGGGTCCTAAAATTGGTTTCCCGAGACGCACTCCTCAAATGGTTACGACCGGCTATATGGCAGATGCCTCTGCAGAAGCGGTAAAGATGTCCGTGAAAGCTGCAGCATTGGTAAACTCCTCACGCAGAGCCCTTTGGTTAAAATCCTGGGCAGGGGACCCCGCGTCTAAAATTAGGCTATGCGGGTTACCTTTCGAGGGGGATCTCCTGTTTGGTCTGGGCCTGGACAAAGTCTTAGACCGAACAGCAGATAAGAAGGCCTTTCCGGTGAAAAACAAAAGGGCCACGACAACTTTTTTTTTCGTCCCCAAAGGGCTCAGGCGGAGACCTCAAAAGGGACAGCTGCAAAGAGGCAGTGGGGGAAAGGGAAGCAGAGGAGAAGTGTCCTCCTCCTTTCTTCTCCTAAAAAAACCCCAAAAACCGCAGTGACTCCATCCCAGTGGGAGGGAGATTGGGGCAGTACCTCCCACAGTGGGAAGAGGTTACCCCAAACAAATTTTTATGCAGGGGATCATCCGAGAAGGATATCGGATTCACCTGGAAGGGTCGCCACCCACAAGGCTATTGGTGACCTCCCCTTCAAAAGATCCCCGGAAGGCATCGGCCTTGCAGGCGCAGATTGCAGACCTGATAGACTAGTGAGTACTGGTCCCGGTACCTCAAGAAGAGGTGAACCAGGGGTTTTACTCACACATCTTCATGGTGCAGAAACCATCGGGGAAGTACCACCTCATAATAAATCTGAGAGACCTAAACGAGTGGGTAGTGTACAAAAGGTTCAGGATGGAGACTATCTGGACGGTGAAAGCCATTCTCCCCCCAGACTGTTTTATGGCATCCCTCGACTTGAGGGACGCTTATTTACACGTACCCATCCACAAAGAATCTCAAAAGTTTCTAAGGGTCGCAATCAGATGAGGAAAAGAGGTTCACCATCTGCAATTCCGGGCCCTCCCATTCGGTCTTTCCTCCTCCCCCAGGATCTTCACGAAAGTCCTGGCGGAGGCTCTGGTTTCCCTCAGGCTAAAGGGGACAGCGGTCATCCCCTACTTGGACGACCTTCTGTTTTTTGCCCCCTCCAAACACCAGCTGGAGAAGGACTTGAGTTCAGCAGTCTCCTTCCCGGAGAGCTTGGGGTGGCTGCTGAACAGGGAAAAATCAAACCTGACGCCATCCCAGTCGCTTTGCTACCTAGGGTTCATGGTGGATTCAGTGAATCAGAAAGTTTTCCTCACGGAAGAGAAGGTAGAAAAAGGTGAAGGCCATGGCAGCGTCTCTTCAAACCAACATTGAAGTGTCGGTTCGGACGGCAATGTCGGGTTTGGGCCTTTTACAAGCAACGATGGCAGCAGTCCCCTGGGCCATGGCCCACTGCAGGCGCTTACAAGCGGAAATCCTGAAAGGCTGGGATGGGACTCAGAAGTCCCTGGACAAAACCTTCCACCTGTCCACGGAGGCAAGAAGGTCTTTGTGGTGGTGGAGGAATGAGGCGAACCTGGTCCGGGGCCTTCCATGGATCACTCCGGTGTCCATCCGAATTACCACGGACGCCAGTGCCTGGGGGTGGGGTGCCCATTGGGGTCCCAAAGAGGCGCAGGGGCGTTGGTCCAAGGCAGACTCCAGGAGGTCTGCAAACTGGAGGGAACAGAGGGCAATCTATGAAGCCCTAAAGTTTTTCTCCCAAGACATAAAAGGACACCATGTACAAGTCCTCTCAAACAATGTAGTGGCAGTGTCAACAAGCAGGGAGGCACAAGGTGCCAATCTTTGATCCACATGACAAACATGATGTTCCAGTGGATCGAGAAGAACTTGGAGTCAATCTCAGAGGTGCACCGCAGAGGGGTAGACAACCGTCTGGCAGATTTCCTGAGCCGGCGTCCAGTGCTAGAAGCTGAATGGACCCTAAACAAGGAAGTCTTTCGGCAGCTAATAAAAAAAAAAAATGGGGATGCCAAGAGGTGGACTTGTTTGCCAGCAAAGAGAATGCCAAACTTCCAATTTACTTCTCACTGGAAAGAGATCCAAGAGCTCAGGGGATAGACGCCTTAGCCCAGGGATGGCATTACAACCTGGCCTATGATCCTTGTGGTCCCATATTGGCCACGGAGACCATGGTTCTCCCTGCTGCTGCGTCTGGCAGTGGAGCCGCCTCTGTTATTTCCCGAAAGGGAAGACCTTCTCTCTCAGGGACCGGCCCTGATGTCGATGGTCCGGAACATGAAATTATCGGCCTGGTATCTGAAGAAAGCCTCCTGAAGAAAAAGGGGCTCTCAGATAAGGTGGTTAACACCATCTTGCTAAGCAGGAAGCAAGTAACCCAGGCCATTTACTCCAAATATTGGAAGATTTTTTGTGTTTTCCTAAATGTCAAAAAGATGGCAGCAGGAATTCCGGCCGTCCTGGAGGTGTTACAGGCGGGCGCGGATCAAGGGCTGGCTATCAGTACACTGAAGGTGCAAGTGGCAGCACTTTCAGTGTTTTTGGAACAGCCCCTGGCTTTAGATCCTCTTATTAGTAGGTTCTTCAAGGGGCTGGCAAGAATTAGATCAGTTCCTTTTAAAGTTTTCCCTAAATAGGATCTTTTAATAGTGCTATAAGTTTGGATAGTGCATCCCTAAAAGGGAACCTGTCCTTGAGGAAGGCTAGCCCCAAGACAGCTTTTTTTGGTGGCCGTCACAATGGCCAGGTGGGTGAGCGAATTGCAGGCGCTCTCTATGAGAGCCTTTTCTTCAGGTCTTTGACGACAGGCTGGTGTTGCGCACGGACCTGGGATTCCTGCCCAAAGTGGCATCTGATCATAACAGGTCCCAAGAGATTGTTCTGCCTTCCTTTTCAGCGTCTCCAACTAACCCGAAGGAAGTTGAGTTCCAACAATTAGACGTGAGAGCTTGTACCCTACAATACCTTGAAATGTCCAAGGAAGTTAGGAAGTCTAATGCTCTGTTTGTGCTGCACGCAGGGAAGAAAATGGGTTTTCAAGCTTCAAAAAACACAATTGCTCGTTGGATAAAGCAAGCTATTGTGGAAGCTTACAAAGCTTTAGGGAAGGAGTGTCCTTTTTTTTCCCCTATCGCCCATTCCACTCGGGCGCTGTCTGCTTCCTGGGCTGAGTGAGCTGGAGCCACGCCGGAACAGATCTGTCGGGCGGCAACATGGTCAAGCTACTCGACTTTCATTAAACATTATAGACTGGACCTTATCTCTGTGCAAGACCAGGCGTTTGGGAGAAAGGTTCTTCAGGCAGTAGTTCTCGGTTGAAGACGAACGGACGGGGACCGCCCTTTAAAGTGTGATGATGATGTGTTTCCTGCCTTCAGAGGCGGCGCCTATCTCTCTAGTGCTGTCCTGGACGACTCCTAGAAACAGAGTTACCGGTAAGTCTAACTCTAGTTTTCCATCCGTCACACTTTATGGAAGCGGAGCGGATAGCAGCGGGTGTCAGTGGACATGTCTCCAATGAAATCCACTACTCCATAGGGCTGCATGGATGATCTGTTCAGGTCTACCTGAAAAAAACTGACAGGCGGACCTGAACGGAACGTCCGTGTGAAAGGGGCCTAAGTGAAAAGGGCCTAAGTGAAAAGTTTAATTTATAATAAAGATCTCCTCTTACCAGATATTATGACCTCTCAAGGCCAACATATGCATCAGTGAGTTATCACCCCTCACTGCAGGTGTAAAACCAGCTCAACTGTTCCACTGATTTTTGGGAACACCAGTACTGTGTATATTTCACATGAGCCTCAGATCCAATCATGCAATATGTCAGGAAAAAGAGGAAATGCACCTCATTGCGCAACATCCAGTTAAAAGCACAAGAGTTTAATTAATTAAAAGATCTAATTACAAGGATTAATAAACCGGCATATCAGAATATACATCAGTCATAAGCTCTTCACATGTGCTGAAAATCTCACCGCTATTCCTTGCTTTGCCAAAGCCAATGTACATTATGTTCAACGGCCCATTACTGTTGCGCTGAATTTCATTATGTACACATCCAATGTCTTGTTGCTGACATCTAGTGTTACTACAGCTTGTTTCAATATTAGGCCTCCTGCACTCTAGCAAAAAAAAAAAAAAAAAAAAAAATTCCTTCTACAGGTGATTGAACTTCTTCCCTTTATTTTTTTTTTTTTTTTTTTTTTTTTTTTCCTTGCTTTTTTCCTCTCTGCCTATAAACTCCCCTCTGTTAGCCTAGGTGTCCATGCTAGGGTTAACACCTGTCCGGGACCGGACTGTGGCTTCCCAGCAGGGTTGCTGGCTGCAGTTGTATAAGCCAAGAGTGTCTATTACACTCTTTCACATTGCCCAGCACTAATGTTCCCCCCCCCCCTCCCCCACACGAGAGAGAGAGAGAGAGAGAGAGACCTCTCTACTCTTCCTCCTGCCCCTACCCCTCTGTGTTTGCCTACACTCCAATCCCTGGCGCTGTGCCTCAGAAAAGGAAAGTGAAGGCCTGAAATTTGAAGTCCAGCAACCTCAGATACATCTGGATGAGAGATGCTAACTGCCAAGGGGTGAGTGAGTTCACCATCCATCCCTGTCTGTGACTGAAGTCTGCCCGCTTCTCTCTCCTGCCTCTGAGTGAGTACACAAAGGTAAATCAGGGTTCTCAGAGCACCCCTTACATCAGAAGTCTCCCTTTACACCAGAGATCACAATGTTCCCCCTTACATCAGAGTCCTCTCCATGCAGAGTTCTCAGTGCCCCCCTTTAAATCAGGGCTCCCAGAGCATCCCTTATCTTAGAGTCCCCAGAGTTCTCCCTTACATCAGAGTCTGCTGACTCTGCAAGTTCAGATGTAAAGGGTCACTCTTGTGATTAACTTCACATGATTAGAAATGTTATTTAATTGCAAATAATTTATACTATAAAAAAGATTTGCTGTGTTCGGGTTTGACTTGAAGAAAAGGTGGCAACCCTAGTCCATGCACACTATAGAAATTTACAGGCGGAGTTTAGATGCAGAAAAAAAACTGTTATGTGTTCAGAAGAGGAGCTATTGAGCATAAAAAAAGCCTGTCGTGCATTAATGCTAGGTGCTTTTAAGTGCATGAGCATTTTTTTGAATGAATAAATGGCCAAGCGCTTGATGTTCCAAACACACTTGAAAAAAAACACGACTTGGGAGAGTTTCCGCAGCTGCTTTTCTCCTGTCAGAAGAAAAGCATTTAAGTGTACATGAGGCCTTGATGGTATACCCTACCTCCCTAGTCTGTTGGAGTCAGTTTTTTCTTTAGATAGACTCCCTTCCTTGTTCCCTCAGTGAGCTGCTAGCCTTCATAGCAAGCCCAAGACTGAGAAGATTGTTCCAATTACCGATGAACATGCACTGTTATGATTAAAGCCGTGTAGGCTGAAACGCGTCGGTTCACTGCACTTGTGACTTGTACACTGCGGTTCTCATAATAAAGCAAAATGTTGAGAGCAGAAGCGGTTCTGTGATCACCTCAGTGGACCAGTGAACATACCATGTACTGCATTTTTAAGAAGTGAAACTAAGTTGGATAAAACTGCTGTCTTATTGGAGACTTAAGCTGCTTGTGGAGGGTTCTTATTCAGCAGATGACCTGCATACTAGCCAGACAGACCAAGGTCAAAAGGGAGGGTATGTCAAAGTGGTGCTTGAAACAGAATAGGTACACAGACAGCCATAAAACCTGTGGAGTGGGGGGTTAGAATGTCTGTTGGGTTTTGTCTGCTGTATCTGTCCCCATTGGGGTGATTTCTTCTATTTCTGACCCAAGTGACTGGCCTAGCCGGGAAGTTTTTTTAGGTGTGACCCACAGATTTAATCTTTTCTGTATGCTAGCTAGATCCCTGGTTAAACTTTAAAAATGCTTGCCTGATGATTGGCTAACTGAAATAATGTTATGATTGTCACTAACCCAATCAAGCAGCAGGAGAGAGCTGACACTGTAGGAGGCTGAGCTGTGCCGCCTTCACCACTATTTAAATCTGACCAATAAAGGATGCATGGAGCCAAAGGGGTAAATAAACTATTGCCTGGAGTAGAGGTCAGATGTGGGAGGAGGCAGACTGGACCCTAATAATTCCCCCTGTATTTTATTGTACTCGTATGTATTACCTGTATTGCTGTCCACATATGTTAACAATTAGCATTGTGTTGCCCATGTATTGCTACCATAACCAGTGTATTACTTATGTTTGCTGCGCATGAGTTATCACCATAGCCAATGTGTTGCCCAATTATTGCCATAATGCCCCATGTAATATCCTGGATGCCAATGTATTGCCCATGCAGTGCCATGATTGGCAGAGCACTGCCCACATTTTGTCCCACAACTGACCATATTTGTTTCCCATTTATTGCCCTGATTGCCAGCATGTTGCCCATGGACTGTCATGGCTGTTAAGCTGGCTGTACACTAGTAGATTTTCAAATGAATGCCCTTATGAATATTCGTATGAAAATTCTTAGTAGTTTCAATGACCTCCTCCTTCGAACTTTCTTGTCTCTGTGGTCAAAAACAAATGTCAATTTGACCCCACTAACGATTAGAAAATTGAACGAGTGTTGTTTAAACAAAAGGGTGTTTGAACAGCATAAAGCTGACTATACACAAGTGGATTTTTTTTACATCAAATTTGTATGAAAATCCTCAGTACATTGGATGACTTGATGAACTTAGTTTGTACAAACAGTACATCAAAATTAATTTTGTTTTTAGCATTTAGTCTTGGAGTGAATGGACTTTCTGAATGAAACTCATATTCACTGTTTGGAAAATTTTTCTTGAACAAATACATTTCTTTCTTCTCCGTCAAATGTTCTAGTCACTGCTGTCAATGATTTGACCCCCACTAACCATTTAGACAATTAAACAAACGTTCTTAACATTTGTATGGCTAGATTTTGTCTTGTCCACACGCTGTCAGTCAGGGCCATGGATATGGGGGCACCGCTGGTCCCCATGTAGGTGGTCTGGGCACACAGGGGGATCGGTGGTGTGGGGGGGAGGGGACAACTGCAGAACAATGCACTGTCTGTGTCTCTGCCTCCAGCAGCTGAAAGCTGGTTATCTCCTTCACCCTCCCACTGGCTTTCAGCTGCTGAAGGAGCAGACACAGAAACGCACACAGTGCATTGTTCTGTAATTGTCCCGCTGCACAGATCCCCCTCCCTGGGCTACCCCCATCTCATTTCCCCTGTGTGCCTGCAGTGCCACCAGCTTCAATCGCCTACCAGCTGCTGTGGGCGCACAGGCAGAAGGGGCCTGTAAATATGTAATTTACCCCTTCCTGTTCATAACTGAGCATAGTAAACCGGGTGTACTATGCTCAGTTTGTGAATTCAACTTCGTAGCAGCTGAGGCTGGAGAGAGAGAGGAACTAAATGAGCTGTGTCCTCAAATCCTTTCTGTCTTAAAGGAGAGATGTCTGTTTTAGACCCCTAATATTTCATCCAATAACCGCCCCCCGAAAAGTGTTGTAAAAAAAAAAACATACATTTTAAAATTTACAATGAAAAAAATGTAAATTTTTAAAAATTGGGAAAAAATAGTGATTTTTGTAATTCAGTGGGGCCCTTTGAGGTAGGCTGTATGGGGCCCCATGATTTCTAATGGCAGCCCTGGTCACTGTTACCAGCACGCTGCCTAAATTTGTTGTCAATTTTAATGTATTGAGACAACTGCCCGTGTGCTGTCAATATATTGCCGCAACAGCATGTGTGTTCTCCTATACATGGCCACATATGTATGTCTGTGTATTAACACAATTCCCATCTGTTGGAATGGGTGGCAGTCTGCAGTAGTTTTGCAGATACTAGATCACATATAGATAAGTGTCTGAAAAAGCTGGAGGAGATCAGCAGCATTATGCTGAGCAGGAAAAGGAATGAAACCAAAAAGGTGAAAACAGTATTTTATAGGAAAAAAAACATGGCAATTGTTTATGAAACACGGTGCTTTAGCAAACTTCTTGTCACCAAAGTACGGTTTATGTCCACCCTAACGAATAATACACCCCAGTGTTTTCAGTACATGCCAACATGAACTTTTTAATACGGTTGGACAAGACGGGAACATGAAATTGCTACTGCAGACAGGTGTATTGGGAACTAAGGCATTTTTGTTTGTACAATAATAATACTGTCACAATTCTGCTATTGTTTCATCTGTACTCTGCTGTAGTCTGTAAATCTTAACCCATTCATTGAGAAAATGTTACTGTCCTAGATAGATTTCTGCCAACAAGCATATTTCACAACAGCAGGTAGCATTCTCCTATGTTGGAGTATAGTCTAGTCCAAATTAGAATGCACTACAGAAAGCATATGGAGGTTGCCATTGCTGATCAGATTTCTAAAAATGCTACTTGTCTGGCTCCATTATATCTGAGTCAGGTGACACCCAGTACTGAATCTATTATATCTGAGTCGGATTCTGAATCTAAAGTATTGGCATGTTAGCTGGAAAATTGCATTCTTTATAAGGAGAGGTTGACCATGTCCTGCCTTAGTACAGCAGCAGGATCCTGTAGTGTGATTTGGAAGAAATTAGTCAGGAGGACGAGGCCAGTTACTGGGACTTGGGTTAGTCTGTGGAGGCACTCATTAGAGTACGGCTAAGTTTACATGTCTGATTAACAGGGGTGGCCCATCCATTAAGGGTGCATGGGCCCGGCCCCTCTGTCCTCGCCACGCCCTATATGCTATGGATAGATTCATACATAGCATGAGACTATCCATGGCCGCCCGCGATCACCGCCCCTATTCATGCGGCCGACCCTTTCAGGACGCCGGCCGTATGAATTACAGCGGCGGGGGCTTCTTTGAAACATCTCATTAGAGCCGTATCCAATAGTCTTCAACATAGAGTGGCTTGTGGCGCAGAGCGTGCCGCCGCCCACGAGCCCTTAGAAAGGCAAATGAACATTTGCCTTTCTAACGCTGAACCGCTCTCCACCAATCTGGAAGCGCGGGTATGTTACTGGTTTCCCGATTTGGTGGAGAAGACAGGTGATCCTATTGGACCCTTTCTTGGAGGAGGAGGGGGATGCACGGCTGAAGCCAAGCTGCTCGCTGGACACCGCTGCCTCCAAGTGCCTGCTGTCCGCTCCTAGATGGGGTAAGTGCGGAACTTTGATGTCCCGACTGCCCTGGGGGGGGGGGGATGATGCTGTGTATATACCCCTCTGGTGATGCCACATATACTCCTCCTGGTGACGCTGTATATACCCCTCTGGTGATGCTGTGTATACCCTTCTGGTGATGCTGGGCTGTATACTCCTGACACAATGGGTGGAATCTATAAGGGGTGGGGCTATTGAGAAGTCGGAGGGACCAAAAGGGCGGGGTCTGGCGCCCCCCCCCCATCCTAAAATTTCACCAGCCGCCACTGGTGGCTAACCATGTTCCAATGGTGTGTGTAATATATATATATATATATATATATATATATATATATATATTGCATTTTTTTTTTTTTTTTCCCCTCTGTTTTCAGCTATACTAGGGGGGCTTAGAGACGGGGGTAAGGACTGCAGGTGGGAATGTTAACCAAGCCAGAGAAATACATTGCTCTTCCCAGTGAATGACTGTGCAGGGAGGCATGTCAGCACAAGTCTAACCATTGGAGGACAGGCAGGCTGTACTAGAACAAAAATCAGGAGGGTATTTGAAGCAACCAGGGGAGGCTGGTGTGGGTTGTGTCAGAACACTGATGTTAAATCATCAAAGCGATAAAAACATCCATAAAGTCCAAATGGTAGTCCTTAAAAATAAAAGGGTGCTTTGCTTAGTGGCTGTTGGCTTGTGACGAGCTAGAAGGAAGTCTGGAGATGATACAAAGAAAGATGAGCAGCGCCATCTAAGTGCAGCAGTTATTACCCAAAAGCTTAATACCTGCTGCTGGCGCCACTCTTTTATCCTTGTATGTGCTCTTAGACAGCCAGAAATCTGACCATGCTGGGATGGATATGCTCCTATGCCAAGCATGGTCAGTTTGAGATCCCCAGGAATTTCCCACACAGAAAGCAATGCAAAGAAAACCTGAAACATTTTAACACAAGTACATGGTAACAGACATCAGAAATATGAAATATTGGGGTAACAAACACTTTAACCTTGGATGTGAGAGAGGTCTCCCTTTAGCTGCATTTCTGAACAACCCCTCCGATCAATGTTTTAGTGGCAACCTCCAACCAGGCCACGCCCAACACGTTTCACTCCGCCCCTCGGAGCTTAATCATGGGTGTCCATGCCACACAGACTTGTGGCTGCCATATCCAACTACCACTTTTGTAAAAATCTGGAAAGTGACAGCAAAGCATGTAGATGGATCAATGGATAGGATAGAGGTTTGCTACACTGCAATTTTTCATAAGTCCTCTCATACTGTTTATTTAATTTTACTCCAGGCTACATTTTACATGAACATCCTGCATCAGAGATAGCTGTAAGCACAGTGGAATCTGAGGTTGTCTGATTGTGTAGAGAGTTGAGTTTATTTCTGTGTTTAGATAGCCGAGTGCCAATGACCTGGTTTGGCATACTTCCACCTTAAGGTGATTGGACACCTGTAGAGGAGGAGGAGGGGCTGTGAACTCTTCATTGTGCACACAGTGACATCGCACACAATGCACCTTGACCTGCGAGGAAGCGAGACTGGCAGAAGAAACCTCTCTGGGCTGTGGCTGACACTCACCACGACGGGTAAGATCATTTGTCAGCAGCTGTGATGTCCTACAAACAGGCTGATTTATAGGATCAGTCCACCAAAATGTGATATCTCATTTAAGGTGGCTGTCTGCAGGCTAAATCACGTAATATTTTACATCTTATAGGGACCGCTTTAGGGAGGACTGTGCATCGGAATGTGTAAGTCCACCCAGCGGTTGTGGCCCTTACAGATGGGCATACCTTCACCTGTTAGCTTTTTTATTATTTTACATTACTGAGAATACAGTGGAGGGAGACAGTAGTAGAGCCAGGACATCTAAGTACATTATTTCATGAGGTTTCCTGGCTTAAATAACTTTTAGCGGTTTTCAACAAATTCCACCTATAACTGGACGATCAGGTTTAGTGGACTGAATAATAAATATGGTCTTCCCTTTTTTTTTTTTTTTTTTTTTTTTAATTGGCAACCTACGGAAATTTACAGTAAACAAATCATTATTTTCATTAGTCATGTCAGGGCAGTGAAACGTTTTGATTAGTCAATCCGTTTTATCGCTTTGATAATGGTCAGACTGTCCTCAATGCAACAAAATGTATTTGGCTGTAAATGATATAAAACATTTTGAGATGAACAATTAGGGCTCATTCACACCAGCAACAAAGTGGCTGGTGCACAGTGGCGTGGGGCCGAGATCAACGCAGTGATGAGCTTTGTGAATCGCCCTGTGTGATTGCAGTGATGTGAAGCAGGCATATAGGAGACTAGATGTTTTGCGTAGTACATGTGGCGGGACTGTGCTGGAATAGTCACCCAACGCATGTCCCACCGCACGTCGCACGAACCTAGCCTCAACTCCTATTTTCTAATAATTCTCAGGTTCTATGCAAGTTAAAATGCAAGTGGCGTAACTTTCTCCCACTCTTAAAACCAGTCAGAACCCTTTTAAATACATGGCATACAGGACTACATTTGTGGTTTGGTCACTGCAACCTAATCAAAATGAGCATTCTCCCTAAATATTTATACCCCTTCCAGGCTCTGCCTATTTCCATGCCTACTAGCTACTTTAAATGGGCACAGTCTGTTTATAGATTTCATCTGGGCCCATAAACGCCCACGCCTACACAGGAATATACTCTCTCTACCCAAACACGGTGGATTGGCATTGCCAAATCTCCAAACTTATTACCATGCAACCCATCTAAACAGGCTTATTGACTGGTGTCGCCACCAAGACACAAAGCTCTGGACTTGGATAGAACAAGCCCGAAGCACAGTACCCCTCTCCCCAGGGCACCTTGGTGCTACCCATCACTGTCCCACCACACGTCTCTGCTCACATCTCTTCCTAATGACCTCTTTCTCCTTCAGAATCTCCATTATTCCCTATTCTGGGAAACCCGTCATGCTTTCCAGGATGCACGTTACCTTCCAGAATTTGTTAGCTTCAGCCCACTTTCAAGCATCTCATTTCCTTATAGCAGGTAATTGGCCATCAATGTCTGCCCTCACAAACCCCTCTGGTTCATTCCAGTTACACTTCTGGAGAGCCCTTCAACTCCACCACTTTTTGAAATCGCTACCAGCTCCCGGACACTTTTGGCAACTTCCCACTCCCTTCAAAGAATACTGCTCAGATGATGGTGCTCTGCCACACGCACTTTCAAATCGCATATAATCTATTGATTACCCCTCCAGATAATTATCAGCTTCCTGGCCTGACTGGGTGGGAGTGTGACCTGAATCGCAATTTCAGTCCTCATCGCCATCACATCCTGCAGTTTACACACACATCCTCCATCTGCACTAAAATCCTGGAAACCAACTTTAAGATTTTATTATGGTGCTACTGCACATCATCACAATTGCATAAATTCTTCCCTTAAACATCAGACCACTGCTGGAGATGCCAGGAGGAGCGAGGAACACACTTTTACACATTTTTTGGTCTTGTCCTAACCTCAAACAGTTTTGGAAGACAGTCTGTCACACTATACAAAAATTCACAGGGCAATCCTAGATGATCCAGCGTTCTCTCTTCTTCATGCCTACGATATCCCAGAAAAGGCCTACAAGAAATCAATTCTTCGCCATCTTCTTGACGCCGCCAAGGCGTGCATCCCTCTCAAATGGAAATCTCCTCATCCACCGTCTATTGGCCTATGGCTCCAAAAAGTAGAGGAGATAAATAAACTGGAAGACCTTGTCCTTTCCTCCAGACACCAACATGAACGATATTCCAAAACCTGGACTCTATGGAACCTGTTCGTCTTTTCTGATGAGGGACAGGCCCTGTTTGAAAGCGATGTGCTGACTGAGCCCATATCTTACTCTCCCCGTGTGCTATGTGCATTTTGACAAACATGAACAAATGACTGAATCTTAAGAACTCCGGACATCCTAGATATCCGTTCCCCTTAGCTTCCGACCCCCCCCCCCCCCGATCCCTTCTTTGCACCCCCCCTCGCTCTTTCTCATCATTTTCTCCCTCTTTTTCCAATTCCCTTTTCTTTCTATGCTCTCCTCTCTTGCTCCTTTCTACTTATTTCCCTTCAGAATCTCCAGGATACCACATTTCTCTTCTTCTTCCTTTTCAACTTTAGCAAAAGAGAAAATTGGGTGGGGCGGCACTCATGGAGTCGTTCTCTACTGTGCCTGACCTTTTGCAGAAAATTGCATCTTTTCTATTTATGTGCGGTTGTAGCACATTTAATGGGGTTCTGGACCGGTATTGTACTGTACAGTTCAAATTTCAGAAGCACTTATGGTTTCCTTTTCATTTCAATTATCCTTTATTTGCTGCCATGTTGTGAATGTAATGCTGTAATGTACAATTTTATATCTTTTTGTGTCCTGACTCCTTGGACCCTGTCTCTTTCGCCTTTGCTTAACCACTTCAGCCCCGGAAGGATTTCCCAAGTTAGGACCAGAGCACTTTTTGCAATTCGGCACTGCGTCACTTTAACTGACAATTGCGTGGTTGGCTACCGCGCAAAAGTTGCTGCGAATGATGAATTTATTTATGGGGTTTTATATATATTCTAGTAATGGCGGCGATCTGCGATTTTTAGCAGTACTGCGACATTTCAGCGGACATGTCGGACCATTTTGATACTTTTTTGGGACCATTGGCATTTATACAGCGATCAATGCTATGAAAATGCACAAATTACTGTATAAATGTCACTGGCAGGGAAGGGGTTAACTGTTTTCCCTGTGTATGTTCTAACTGTATGGGGGCTGGGCTGGCTGGGAAAGGGGCGTGATCACGGCTCCCATATACAGGGAGCCTGTGATCACATCCCTTCCCCCTCTGTCAGAACAGAGATTCATGTTTCCATACACTGATCCCAATTCTGTCACTCCGGGGGGGGGGGGGGGGGTGATCACGGGTAACCGGCGGACCCGCTCCCTGGCCCCCCCGGAACACAGTGAGCGCGTGAGTGCTCACAATACTCCTTCTCGCGGGCGCTTCGCGATAACGAGCCAAGTTGCCGCCGTCAAGCCATGGCGGGCGGTCGGCGACTGGTTAAAAAAAAAAATTTGGAAAAAATGTATAAAGGCATAAAGGTACTAGGTTTAGATGGGTGCTGATTGTAAAGTGTGTGTGTGTGTGTGTGTGTGTTGTGTGTTTTTTTTTTTTTTTGTTTTTTTACCCTTTCATGCCAAAGTCTTTTTCTGACATTTGTTGCTTAGAAGTTAAAATCCATATTTTTTGCTAGAAAATTACTTAGAACCCCCAAACAAAATACATGAAATAGTCAGCGTACAGGCAACTTTCTTATCTGGCGGCTTGCCAGGTTTATTGGTAAAAGGCTGTAGGTTAAAAACAAACAAAACAGAAAATAAGTCCCTGCCAACCGGTGCTTAACCAAACAGTACAGCTACCTCACTATATGGTACGGGGCTGGCCCCGACACCCACTTTCACATGATCAGACCACTGGGATCTGCCTGACCATTTTTCAGGTGGATCCGAGCAGGCCACCTATAGACCTCTATGGGCAGGCGGATGTTAGCAGAGAGGTGTCCGCTGCCATCCGATCCGTTAAAATAGACGTATGGGTGAAACGTTCACCATCCATCTA
>BLSH010555640.1:1401342-1417371 GCA_018402905.1 Glandirana rugosa
CGGGGCGTCGAACGTGACGTTGTTTTGCCCGCAGTAAGTAGGTGGACGGACGGCGACGATACAGGTCAGCACAGCAAAGTACTCCCCCCAGAGCCATACATTATTTACACAAGACAAGAAGAGTGGCCACTCTGGACAAGGGGCAGGACTTTTCAAGTTAAAGGTGGTGATTAATTGGGACCGCCCCAATGCCTAGCAGCCAAGCCACCAATCTCCTGCTTCTGAACTTAAAAAGTCTCACCCTTTGTCCTGAGCAGCCGTGCTTCATGTCTTGAGTAAATAACAGTGTGTGTGTGTGTGTGTGTAGCGATATGAAAGACACGGAAATGCTGCGCCTGCCATGCTGTGGACATAGCAGCGGCAGGCAGGTGGATGAATGACGCCCGTTTTGTTGCAGTGCAAGCTGCGGGGCGGGGTTGTGCAGCTGGAGGGAGGTGGAGAGGGGCAGTCCCAGGTGGCTGTTGAATTCCTATAGAACTGACTGCACTGTGAGCGTGTGTGGCTATACATTCCCGGTACAGCACTGCCCCGTCCATACTCGCATTACTCATAATTCTACTCGCCAAATGCGAGCAGGCTAGTGGAAATTTTTGAGGGATATAGATCTAGTATATTTTCCTGAATTAAAGCAGGGGTCTACAAGTCCTGTGCCAGTGGAACAAAAGATGGTACGTGCCAGCTACCACCTGCAAGAGAGGACACCTGTAGATGACGTGGGGCGTACCTCACGACTTTTGAAAGAGTTGCTGATTGCGAAGGATGGCCAAAAGAGCAGTGGGTGGGACTATTAGCACCTTTCCTGACAGGTGAATCCCACTTTGATTTGGAACCAGTAAAGGCCCAGGACTATGAGACTCTAAAGACGGAGATACTCGCACGCCTGGGGGTCACCATGGCCATCCAGGCTCAACGGGTGCATCAGTGGTCCTACTGCATGGACAAACCACCCCCCTTACAAATGTTCAACCTGATATATCTCACGAAGATGTGGTTGCAACCTGAGAACTTGCCAGGCCCCCAGATTGTGGAGCGTGTTATCATGGACCGGTATCTGCGTGTGCTCCCTGCTGCTTTGAGGAAGTAGGTCAGTTATGGGGATCCCAAAACTGCCCATTTAATTGGTGGACCTCGTGTAGAGATACACTGCTGCTGAGGACTTCTTGCACCCATCTACACCCCAGTCCAATGTATCTAGGGGTGAAAGGTCGCCCAGCGGACCCAGTAAGACTGTTCCAGGGGTCAAGGGCGTGGGGAAGTTTGATAAGACTGCTATGGCTAAAGAGACTATGGGCTCTAGACCTGGATACTGGCCAAAGAAGCCAGGAAGGTCTTGGGGACCCTTGAGAGGACTGGGTATAGAACACATGCAGTGCTACCGATGCCATGCATTGGGCCATATTGCTGCCAATTGTCCCCTGAATGATGAACCCATGCAATGCGATTATACTTATGTAAATAGACGTCTCTTTTTGCACAGGTCGCATATACAGCATCATGTTCAAGTTGCATGGAGAAGCAAATGTGTGTGATTTTTGTTGATGGGAGACCAGTCACTGCACTGCTTGAGAAGCAAAAAACAGCAGCGCCTCTAAGTGTAATCAGTAGGTTTATTAGGCACAGACACACATGGTGATATATGCACTCACAGAGGTAGCTGAAATACAGGCATCAAGGCAAGGGAATCCTCCACAGGTCGCCGGAGTATAGTCCGCTCTTTCTGAGGCCGGGGGTGGGTACGCTGGTGGTCTCTAGTGCAGCCACGAACAAAGCCTTCAGCAGGGTAGCGTGCTATCGTGGGGCGAACGAACGTCCCATCAGGGAAGCCGTGCGGGAAGTGCGCGCGTTTGGATCATCCGTGATCCTTCCTCAGGCTCAAGTGGGGCCATCTTGGATGTGGACGACTTAAACATCATTTGGGATGGTCCAGATAGTGCCATTCCATCTTTTGTCAAATACTGCAATGACAACACTATGGGTCTTGGGTTTACTCATGTGACAGATCCTCATAAACTAGCGTTTCTTGACCTAGAACTTTATCATCTTGAGGATAGTATCTGTGCCCAAAATTACACCAAGCCCACAGCAGGCAACTCCTATTTGCATTATAGGAGTTGCCACCATCTCCGCGGTGGATCAGGAATATCCCTAAAAGCCAGTTCTGCCGCCTCAGGCATAACTGTGCACGCAGCTGGATTATCGCGTTCACGGTAAACTGATGCGGCAGAAGTTTTTGGATAAATGTTATCCAGAGGCTTTAATAAATGAAGCTTTTAACCAGTACCTTCCATCTAAAGCTATTATTAGCAAGGCCACCAAATCTGTTCCCTGTCCATCCACATCTGTTCCCTGTCCATCCACATTGCGTTTTACCACTCAGTTCCATAGTAAATTTGGGAAGATGGAACATATATTCAAGAAACATTGGCCCATCCTTACTGGTGATCCTCTACTTAAAGAAGTCCTACCCGATAGGCCTAAAGTATCTTATAGAAGGGCCAAAAATCTCAAAGCCTTGATAGCGCCTAGTTGGGTAAGGTCCTCTTCCAATCCGAAAAGTGCTCCTCTTGGGTTTTTTAACATCAAAGGCATGTATAGGTGTAACAAGCCATTATGTCTCGCCTGTGCCCACATCACCCATGGTCAAAAAGATTTTACCACCAAAGGGAAATGCTACATCATCCCCGACTTCTTCAACTGTTCCTCAGAGTACGTGGTGTACTGTCTTTCATGCCCGTGTGGCCTACTTTACGTGAGCCGCACTACACGTACTCTGAGAAAGAGGTTTGGGGAGCACCGTAATTTTGTGGAGAAGGGGTCTGATTTTGTACAGTGTCCCTAGACACTTTTTGGATCATGACCATAATGCCCAATTACTACGTGTTTGGGTTATTGAATCCATCCCTAAAACTTACCCTACAGCTGAACGTTTTAAACGGCTATGTGAAAGGGAAAATTTCTGGATCTTTACTTTAGATACCCTTTCTCCTGGGGGCCTGAACGAAGATCTAGAGATCAATACTCTTCTGTGAAATTATAATTATTGTGCCTTTTTTTTTTTTTTTGCTGCATTTTTTTATCTTTTAACTATTGTTAGATTTTTAACCTTGCCTTTTAAGAAAAGTTTTTAGTCTTTACATGTTGATTTTAAAGTGTTTGTTCACTTGGTTCTTGCTCATGCACCTTGATTGGGGGTATATTTAAGTCGCCCACATCCAAGACGGCCCCACTTGAGCCTGAGGAAGGATCACGGATGATCCAAACGCGCGCACTTCCCGCACGGCTTCCCGGATGTGACGTTCGTTCGTCCCACGATAACACGCTACCCTGCTGAAGGCTTTGTTCGTGGCTGCACGAGAGACCACTAGCGTACCCACCCCTGGCCTCAGAAAGAGCGGAATATACTCCAGTGACCTGTGGATGATTCCCTTGCCTTGATGCCTGTATTTCAGCTAACTCTGTGAGTGCATATATCACCATGTGTGTCTGTGCCTAATAAACCTACTGATTACACTTAGAGGCGCTGCTGTTTTTTCCTTCTCATTACTAGAGAGTGCCTTCCTGCTCAGTTCAGCTGGCCGCCTACCTCTCATTCTACCTTCAACATTGGACTGAATGGAAATTTATGGGACTTTTATTATTCTTCTTGTATTAATATTTTTATCATAGATTTAATATTCGTGTTTCCTACACTACTTTTCCCCTAGACCTATACATTTATTTCAGTCTCGGGTATGGCCAATCTAGCATGTGAGCGCAGTGTCTACTTTTAATTGTTTTACTGCACTGCTTGACTCGGGTAGTGTGGTAACATTGGTAAAAATGGTTACACCCCAGCACTGTCGGAGTCATTTGCATCCATGGGGACACTCGTGACTACCAGACAGCGGTGGCTCAGATCGACACCCCTTGCGGTAGTGTGACTCATTCAGTGGGGATGGTCCCTTCACTACTTTATGATGCCATAGTGGGCAGGGGTTTTCCCCATTTTTGGAAGTTATGGGAAGGTACAGGGAGTCTGGAGGATAGCGCTCCCCCTGCTGCGGAAGCATGGGACCTCTTGCCAGACCCATTTTGCCAAATGGAAGGGGAGACTGGTGGCAGGACCAAGGAGGGAGGAGACACTCTTCCTTTACTGTCTGGGGAGCCGGAGGAGCTGGAAAATGGGTCACAGCGGGGGGCTAATGACCCAGACAATGTCTCTAACCCTGATGGTGAGAGTGAACCAAATGTAGTACCTGACTTAGAGGTCCGGAGAGAGGACTTCTGTACAGAACTACGGGATGTCACTCTCCTTGGAGCCAGAGGAAACGTGAAGTTGATGGATGGGGAACCTGTGGACCCTAATTGAGGGGTGTCTTTTCCCTACAGTAAAAATAATTTGTATCATGTGGTGAAACACGGGGAGGATGAAGTGGAACATCTTGTGGTTCCTAAATCCTTCCGCAGGATGGTGCTAGATCTGCCCATGGACATGTAATGGGGGGGCATCTGGGTATGGAGAAAACCAGGGAGGAAATAACCGAGATTCTTCTGGCCTGAGTTGTATGCAGACATCAAAGAATACTGTGAATCATGCCCTGAGTGTCAAATGACGGCCCTGGCCCCCCATTTTTATAGTCCCCTTGTCCCACTTCCCATAATTGAAGTGCCATTTGAGCGCATAGGCATGGATCTCATGGGACCAGTAGTAAAATCTGCCTGGGGACACCAGCACATCCTGGTGATCCTGGACTATGCGACCCGCTATCCTGAGGCCATACCCTTGCAGAATACCTCCGCTAAGACTATGGTCAAGGAGCTGGTCCAGGTGTTTAGTCGGGTGGGGATCCCTAAAGATATCTTGATGGATCAGGGTACCCTGTTCATGTCCAGAGTGACCAGAATATTGTGCAAGTTGTACAAAATCTCCCATCTCCGTACCACTGTTTAGCACCCCCAAACTGACAGTCTGGAGGAAAGGTTTATCAAGACCCTCAAAAGTATACTTAAAAAGGTAGTGGATAAAGATGGGCGAAATTGGGATTTTTTGTTGCCGTACCTCATGTTTGCCATACCAGAGGTTCCGAAGGCATCTACGGGGTATTCCCCCTTTAAACTCTTGTATGGTAGACACCCCAATGGGCTGCCAGATGTCGCAAAAGAGACGTGGGAAGGAGAGGCCTCCCCATATAGAAGTGTCATAGAGTATGTCTCCTTGATGCAGGATTGAATTGTAGCTGTCCTGCCTCTTGTACGAGAGCATATGGAGCAAGCCCAGGAAGCCCAGAGAAGGGTTTATAATCATGTTGCCAGAACTCGAACTTTCAACCCCGGAGATAGAGTGCCAGTCCCCGCAGTTGAAAGTAAATTCCTGGCAAAGTGGCAGGGTCCCTTTTGAGATTAGGGAAAGAGTAGGGAAAGTAAGCTACAAAGTTTACCAGCCTGGGAAAAAGTTAACTGGAGCAGATTTACCTTGTTAATCTCCTAAAACCATGGAAGGACAGGGAGAGTTTATTGGCAGTGCCCACTCCCAAAAATGACAGGTTACCCCTGACCCCAGATGTCAAGAAGCTGAATGATGTGTCCCAAGTTTGACGCATACCCAATGCCGCGGGTTAATGAACTTGTGGACAGGTTAGGAGGTGCCCTGTACATAGCAACCCTAGACCTAACTAAGGAATACTGGCAGACCCCCCCCCCCCCCAACTGAGTCAGCAATGGAAAAAAACGGCCTTCTCTACCCCCGAGGGGTCCTTCCAATACAAGCGAATGCTTTTGGGTCTGCATGGGGCCCCTGCGTCCTTTCAGAGGATGGACAAGACTTTGAGGCCGCATCGGCTATATGCAGCGGCCGATCTGGATGATGTGGTCATTCACAGCCCAGATTGGGAATCCCATCTGCCACGGGTGTGGCATTGGTAGATTCGCTGAGCGTAGCAGGTTTAAGGAAAGGAATTTATGCCGTTGTGGAGAAAGCGTGCCTGACTATCAAGTGGGCCTTAGAGGTCCTAAAATACTACCTACTGGGAAGGTCATTCAGGCTAGTAACCGACCATACCCCCCTTATTAAGTGGATGTGTAACAACCGGAAGAAAAATAGCCGGGTGACTATGTGGTTCCTGGCCCTACAGCCGTTTAAATTCTCAGTGGAACACCGGGCTGGCGGGCTCCAGAATAATGCAGATGGCCTTTCTCGGGCCCAGTGCCTGGTCGGGACAGTTGCTCCACCCCAGGGGCTTGAGCAGAGGGGGGGATATGTGATGTTATGTGAGGCGCAATAATGGACGGGCAATACTTGTCGCCTCGCATGCGATCATGTTGAGGCAACTAGTGAGAGTCCGACCTAGGTTTTGCCTGCCACTGTGGCAGAGCTGGTTCTGGCCTGGACTTTCTGGTCCACTCAAACCCCTCTCCACCTGCATTTAATAACCAGGAAGAGAGCAGAGGGGAGCTCTATCCTGGATCTCAGAGGGAGAAAGCTGAGTGAGCTCTGTGTGCTAATGTGGACTCAGATGAAGGTTTGCACTGTGCTTATGTTTTGTGGGTGTCGGGGACAGCCCGACACTGTATAGAGAGGAACCTGATTGTTTAGTTTAGCGCCGGACGGCAAGGTTTTAACTCTGTTTTATGTTTTGAGTGTATAAACCTGGCAAGCCGACAGATTTTAAAGAAGTTGACCTCCATGCTGACTCTCTTCCTCTGAAAAGTGATCCCCACAAGCTAATCTCCCACAAAGGCTATTTCCTCCATGTTTGGTGGGCCTGCTCAAAAGTTTGACAATTTTATATTCTCACTGACCGGAACAAATCTTAAAAAGCATGTGTTGGGCCAATCAGTTCTAGAGGCTCAGACATGTAAGGAGGTTGATTCCCTTCATGTTCATAGTTGCACGTATTGCTATAGCCAGATCTTGGAAGTCTCCCACCAACTCATTTGATATGGTTAAGACCAAACTCTCCTGGATAACAGGTTAAGGAGAAACTTGTGGCCATCTTGAATGATTTATTGCCCAGGTTCAAAAAAACATGGGAGCCCTGGGTTAAATATCTCTCAGGAAACACCTAGAAGCTCCCAGTGTGCAGTGAAATCAGAGCAAGCAGTGTCAGTATAGGAGAGGAGCATGTACATGTGCAAGACTGAAAGTTTGTCTAGAGGTCCACATTAAGCATTACAGTTTAGTATTCTGCATTACAGTGACATTTTTAAAGTGGTTTAAAAGGCTGAAGGTTTCTTGCGTTAATGCATTTTCTGCATTAAAGTAAAAAAAAAAAAACCTGTGTTCAGCACTAAGCTGTGTTATTCTTTCTTACAGTTTGGTGTAGTGTTTGACGCTGGCTCATCTCACACCTCACTCTACGTCTATCAGTGGCCGGCACACAAGGAGAATGACACGGGGATTGTCTCTCAGATCCACTTGTGTAATGTTCCAGGTATGTCATTTACATTTTACTTAAAGTTGAACTGGACTTTGCCCAGAAGTAACAAGTTTAGTTTTGCAGAAGGGACTATAGGGATCCTCTATTTACCTTTCCTTCTCTTTCCACCACCATGATCCATTGCTAGGCAGCACCAGATTTCTGGGTATAGGAAACTCTGAAATGAGGATGGCGGCACTCCCGACGTGGATGCAATTAAAATTTATTCAAGAAGCTTATAAATCCATAGTACATGTACAGAGCTGGAGTACAGGCAAAAGGTAACGCGTTTCACACGTCTAGCATGCTTCGTCAAAACCAAGATGTGTGATACGTGTTACCTTTTGCCTTTTCTCCAGCTCTGTACATGTACTATGGATTTATAATCTTGAATAAATTTTAATTGCATCCACGTCGGGAGTGCCGCCATCCTCATTTCAGAGTTTCCTATGTGTGTCTGCAGTAACAGCAGGGCGTGCACCCATAAGATTGTGGACAGACCACTTGCGATGCCTTTCAGCCTTGAGCAGTAAAATAGCAAGTACCCAGAAATCTGTGTTCACTTTATACTAAGAGTCTTAGCCAATTGGCCATGAAAATGAAGTGGGGCAGGGATTCAAAAGGCTGTGTTCCCTCATACCTGGAAGTATAGGGTATTTCTCAGGTGGTCTGGATCAATGGTGAAGAAAAAGTATAGGATACTTAGAACTTCTCCTACACACAAAGTATGTTTTAACCTTGAAACTAATGGAAATATTTTCCAATGAGGTCAGACCAATATGCAATTAATTCTGATTGGATGCTAAAAGGCACTGCACTTCGCATTTTAGTGCTTTACTTCTTGCTCGACTGTATCATGTAGAACAATGTAAAACAATTCTTTAAAAGATGTGGTTGAGGCGCTGCTAATGCTGTATATCTCGAGAAAACACATATAAGTCTGTGCCAACCAGATGTGATAGCTGCTGCCCCCACACTGACATCCAATGAATGGATGCCTGGAATAATGGAAAGGTTATAAAAGGGGAGTTAGTGTGGCACTGCTAATGAGTCAAAAATGACTAAAGTGCAAACATGCAAAAAAAAAAATCAGTGGTGCAAATATAAAAATGCAAAATTCAAGGATAGTGTACATCCACTGATATGCAAATATAAGGTGTGTAATATAAAATTCAAACGTTGGCGAAGTGCAAAAATGCAAAATATCACAGTTGTGCGAACATGAAAGTGCAAAATGTAAAAACTATATTCATCCACAAAGAGCAATATATCAACTATGCAGTGCAAGTTCCAGAAGTAAAAATGAATTGTGCTATATACGAAAAATTAAACAAGGATACGAGGCACCGCGGCTCTACCCACCTCTTGGCAAAGCCAGGAAAGGAGATAGTTTTATCCCACCGCTGAAGTATTGGTCCATTGCTCCGACAGATGGCGCAGCGCGTTAGTGTGGAAGGGAGCATGAGTAATTCACCTGGTCTCTGTCTGTCTGTCTCGTCCCTCTCCTCCAGAGTTAATTTCAAATGTGCTATTTGCATTTGGAATCTGTTGCTGTCAACTCACAATAAGAGATCCAAAGAGCTGTCACTATCAGTGAAGCAAGCCATCATTGGGCTGAAAAAACAAAACCAACCCATCAGAGAGATGGCAAAAACATTAGGTGTGGCCAAATCAACTGTTTGGAAGATCCTTAAAAAGAGAGAATGCACCGGTGAGCTCAGCAACACCAGAAGACCACGCAAAAACAACTGATGGATGACTGAAGAATTCTTTCCCTGGTGAAGAAAACACCCTTCACAACAGTTGGCCAGATCATGAACACTCTCCAGGAGGTAGGTGTATGTGTGTCAAAGTCCACAATCAAGAGAAGACTTTACCAGAGTGAATACAGAGGGTTCACCACAAGATGTAAACCATTGGTGAGCCTCAAACAGGAAGGCCAGTGTCACGAACCTGGTGGTGGAGTCTGTCTTGTGCAGGGAACAACCGCTCTTACGCACCCGATTCAAGTACCCCTGGTAGAGTAGATGAGGGCCAAGAGTGCGGGATGGCACGAGGGCTGGATGGTCACTGATGATGTAGTGAGGTTCCAGAAGACGTGCAGATAGAGTGGTCGTACAGGGTGGGTCGGCAATGGGCAGGTAGGAAGGGTACAGGCGGGTAGTCAAGTCCAAGCAAAGGTTCGTTCAACGGGCGGGCAACAGAGGTACAAAAGAGTAGACAATCCGATGGCCGTGGATAGCCGGGGTCGGTGCAAGTAGCAAACAGCAGGTCAGGACAAGCCGGGTAAAACAGGAAGCAAACTAACACAGGAACAGATGGAGGGAGGAGCTGAGGCTCACAGGTCACGGACGCTGTAGAATGAGCAGCACTCATTGCAGAGACTTCCAGGCCTAAATAGCGCCATTTGGCGCAGATTCCGGCGCGTGCGCACCACCGCGGAAACAGCCAGTTTTGCTGGCATACTTGTCCTCTTTCCTAACATTGCCTGCCCCCCCCCCCCCCCCAAGGGGCAGCCTCCGGCTGCTTTACCGGGTGTCGTCACCCTGCCGATTTCTTCTGAGGGCTCGGATCAGTCCAGGGGCATGGATGTTCCATTCAGGTTCCCAAGAACCCCTTCCATTTGATCAGGTACTGGGTCTCTCCAGCTCTACGGCGACAGTTTAAAATCGTTTCTACCTCAAACTCCTCCTCTCCGTTGACTAGGATGGGGCCCGGTGGCCCTACTTTTCGATCCGAGAAGGAATTGAGGACCATGGGTTTTAGTAGAGACACATGGAAAACCGGGTGGATCTTCAGGGATGGCGGGAGATCAAGTTCAAATGCCACCCGGTTATTCTGTCTTTTCACAGGAAAAGGCCCCAGGAATCTCGGGCCCAATTTTTTTCGAGGGGCATGCAAATTACAAGTTCCTCGTTGACAGCCAAACACAGTTACCGGGTTGAAGCTCCATTTCCCCCGTCTCCGCTTATCATAGGCCTCTTTGCTAGCCTCCCGGGACTTGGATGTCTCCTGAAGGAGTCGACAATTGGAGTGGAGGAAGTTGGTGACATCCTGTGCTGCTGGGACGGTACACTCCGGATTTAAGTCTGGCAGGAATGTGGGGTGGTAGCCATAATTGGCCCAAAATGGGGACTGCTGGGTGGCCGAGTGGATGGTGTTTATTGTAAGCAAACTCGGCCACTGGCAGTAGTGCGACCCAATCATCCTGAGAGAAGGACGAGAAGCACCGTAAGTACTGTTCCAGAGTCTGATTCGTCCTTTCCGTCTGTCCGTTCGTCTGTGGATAGTAGGCAGAAGAAAATGCAAGCTTGATTTCTAGCCCAGCACACAGGGCTCTCCAAAATTTGGACGTGAACCCCCCGATTAGACACTATGTTACTGGGCACTCCATGAAGTCGGACGACTTCCTTTATGAACGTACTGGCCGTTTCGGCCGCTGAGGGGGTCCCCTTCATAGGGATGAAAGGTGCCATCTTTGTCATTCGATCCACTATGACAAAGATGGTAGTAAAACCTTCCGACGGGGGGAGTTAGATTTTATTGTCAATCGCCAGTTGCGACCACGGGCGTTCAGGTTTGGGAAGGGGGTTTAACAGACCCCAGGCTTTAGCTCTGTCCGTTTTTGTTTCTGGCACAGACAGGACAGCCCCCAACATACTTCCTACAGTCCTCCAAAATGTTGGGCCACCAGAATGACCGTGAGATGAGCTCAGCGGTCTTTTGTGCACCAAAATGTCCAGCCAGTTTATGGTCATGGCAACGACCCAAGACTTTAAGATGCAGACTTGCCGGGATGAACATTCTCCACCCAAACCACCATAGACCATCCCTTTATGGTCAATCGGGTGTCTGTCATTAGCGGAACCGTCCAAGACCCGACGAAGTTGGGAGAGAGAGTCCTCATCCGTCAGCAGGAAATTCCGTGCAGGAAGTATAGTATCCGGTGGGGCAGTATTGCCTGGCTCTGTGAACATCCGGGAGAGGGCGTCAGGCTTGCAGTTCTTAGATCCGGGACGATATGTTAGATGAAAATGAAACCTGGAGAAGAACAGCGCCCAGCAGGCTTGCCTAGGTCTTAGTCTCTTTGCTGTTCGGAGATACTCCAGGTTCTTGTGATCGGTAAATATAAGAATAGGACGGGAAGCCCCTTCCAGCAGATAACGCCACTCCTCTAAAGCTGACTTAATGCCCAGTAGCTCCCTGTCTCCCATGTCTTAATTCCGTTCTGGTGCGGTTAGTTAACTGGAGAAGAAGGCCACTGGAGCAGGACCTTGACACCCTGGCGCTGGGACAGGATAGCCCCCACTGCAGTTTCTGATGCGTCCACCTCAAGGACACAAGGTAAAGCTGGATCCGGGTGCTTCAGAATGGGGCGGACGTGAAGAGGGACTTGAGTCTCTGAAAGGCGGCTTGCGCCTCAGGGGACCACTGGTATCGGCTATTTTGTTTAGTTAGACATGTGATGGGCTCCACAATGGCGGAAAATCCTTTGATAAATTTCCTGTAGAAATTTGCGAAGCCCACAAATCTCTGTACCCCTTTTCGGTCTGTAGGTGCAGGCCATTCCAAGATTGTGGAGACTCTGTGGATCCATATGGATGCCAGTTGTGGAGATGATCAGCCCCAGGAAATGCATACTGGGCTGTTCAAAAGAACACTTTTCCACTTGGGCGTCTACGGCAGCATGGCTTATACGCCAAAGAACCTTAGTAACGCGCCTGCGGTGTTCCTCCAAGGAAGTAGAGAAGACCAGGATGTCGTCTAAGTATATGGTGACGGAGAGATCCAGGAAGTCTCGAAACACGTCATTGTGTTGAAAGGTTGCGGGGGCATTACATAGGCCGAAGGGCATCACCAAGTACTCGTAATGCCCAAACCGAGTGCGGAATGCAGTCTTCCACTCGTCTCCTTCCCTGATCCGAATAAGATTGTATGCCCCCCGCAGGTCGAGCTTTGTAAAGACCGTTGCTGACCCCAGCCAGTGAAAAAGTTCTGGAACAAAGGGTAGCGGCTACCGGTTCTTGATGGTTACCCGGTTGAGCTCCCTATAGTCAATGCACGGCTGGAGTGAGTGATCCTTCTTCTCTACAAAGAAGATGCCGGCTCCAGCCGGGGATGTAGAGTAATCCCTTCTTAGTGTTTTTCATCCAAGTAGGATTTAAGAGCCGCCAATTCAGGTTCAGAAAGAGGGTAGATCCTCCCAAAAGGCACCTCTGCCCCGGGCAGCAGTTCGATGGGGCAATCGTAGGGCCTGTGCGGCGGGAGTTTGTCCGCCCCTTCTTACTAAAAACGTCTAGGAATGCATGTTAAGCCGGTGGAAGGAGAGCCCGAACATCCGGCTCGGTGTCGGCCTCCAGGCTGAGAAGTGATGGGACAGTCCCGTCTCTAGGACTCAGGCAATGCTGGCGGCAATAAGGGGATTGGAAGTGGACGGCTCCAGTGGTCCAGTCTATGCTGGGATTATGTGCCTGGAACCAGAGCAATCCCAGGATGATGGGGCAGAGAGGAGAGGCAATGGCATCCAGCCGCAGACGTTCCCTGTGACGATCCAGAGTACAGGAAAGAAGAGGGACTGTCTCGTGTGTGACAGTTCTGGATTTGATGTGTGATCCGTCGGCCAGGCGGATTACCAATTTGAGAGCCTTGGGTTGCAGGGGAATGTGGTGCTGTGCAGCAAAATCCAAATCAACGAAACAGCTGCACGCACCGGAATCAAGGATTGCCGGCACCGTAATAATCCCTCCGAGAAGCTGCAGAGACAAGAAAATGGTGAGATGGGCACGGGATTTAATCGGTTCATCAGATACAGTGGACAAGCACTTACCGCGCTTTGCGGGGCATGTCCGGACCATGTGACCAGGCTCTCCACAGTAGAGACAAAGATTTAACTGGAACCGGCGAGGTCTTTCCTCGATGCTGAGTGATGGCCGAAGCAACCCAATCTGCATGGGCTCAGAGGAGTCCAGTGGAGAGGAGGAGGAGGTCGTTGGCCGGGAAGCAGGCGGAGTCGGGTAACTGGGCACCTGAGGGAGCATCCAGGTGGGACACAGTTGTCCGGAGGACCTCTCGGCACGGCGCTCCCTGATGCGCCGGTCTATGGAGATGGCCAAGGGGACCAGCTCCTCCAAGGATTTAGGGATCCCCACTCGGGCCAACTCATCTTCCACGGGGTCCGACAGCCCCATGCGAAATTGGAACATGAGTGCTGCACTGCCCCAGGCGGTGTCCGAACTCCAGCGCCGAAATTCGGCGGCATAGTCCTCCACAGGGCGGCGGCCCTGCTGAAGGTTGTACAGGGTGGCTTCTGCGGTGGCGGCAAGATGGGGATCATAATATAACTGTGCCATGGCCAGAAAGAAGGCAACTTCGGGGGCATTCTGCTCCCACAGTCTAAGGGCCCAGGCTTGGGGTTCACCCTGCAACAGGGAGATCACAAATCCGACCTTGGTGCTCTCCAAAGAAAATGTCCGTTGCTGGAGACCCAGATATAGGTCGCAGGCACTCCGGAAGACCCGAAACTTGCGCCGGTCCCCGGAGAACTTGTCCGGCAGCGGGACCTTGGGCTCCGAGGGCAGGGCCACTATGGTACGGGCAGCTGCGGAACCGGAGGCTGGGGCGGCAGACCGTTCCTGCACCAGGCTCCTCTAACCGGGTATATCCCTCTTGGAGATTCTTGACGGCTGGAGTGAGGCCAGCAAGATGGGCACACAAGTCATCCATAGCTGAGCGTGTTCCCTGCGCAGACTCAGTCATGGCTGCTCGTTTGTCACGAACCTGGTGGTGGAGTCTGTCTTGTGCAGGGAACAACCGCTCTTGCGCACCCGATTCAAGTACCCCTGGTAGAGTAGACAGAGGGCCAAGAGTGCGGGATGGCACGAGAGCTGGATGGTCACTGATGATGTAGTGAGGTTCCAGAAGACGTGCAGATAGAGTGGTCGTACAGGCTGGGTCGGCAACGGGCAGGCAGGAATGTACAAAATGATCAGGCAGGTGGGTAGTCAAGTCCAAGCAAAGGTTCGTTCAACGGGCGGGCAGCAGAGGTTCAAAAGAGTAGACAATCGGATGGTCGTGGATAGCCGGGGTCGGTGCAGGTAGCAAACAGCAGGTCAAGACAAGCCGGGTAAAACCGGAAGCAAACGAACACCGGAACGATGGAGGGAGCTGAGCCTTACAGGCTGTAGAACGAGCCGCACTCATTGCAGGGACTTCCAGGCTTAAATAGCGCCATTTGGCGCCGTTTCCGGCGCGCTCACGGATGCGGGCGCACCACCGCGGAAACAGCCAGTTTTGCTGGCATACTTGTCCTCTTTCCTAACAGCCAGATTAGAGTTTGCCAAACATCTAAAGAAGCCGTCACAGTTCTGGAGCATCCTATGGACAGATGAGCCCAAGATCAACTTGTACCAGAGTGATGGGAAGAGAAGAGTATGGAGAAGGAAAGGAACTGCTCATGATCCAAAGCATACCACCTTATCAGTGAAGCATGGTGGTGGTAGTGTTATGGCATGGGCATGTATGGCTGCCAATGGAACTGGTTCTCTTGTATTTATTGATGTGACTGCTGACAAAAGCAGCAGGATGAATTCTGAAGTGTTTCGGGCAATATTATCTGCTCATATTCAGCCAAATGCTTCAGAACTCATTGGACGGCGCTTCACAGTGCAGATGGATAATGACCCGAAGCATACTGCGAAAGTAACCAAAGAGTTTAAGGGAAAGAAGTGGAATGTTATGCAATGGCCAAGTCAATCACCTGACCTGAATCCGATTTGAGCATGCATTTCACTTGCTGAAGACAAAACTGAACGGAAAATGCCCCAAGAAAAAGACAGCTGCAGTAGAGGCCTGGCAGAGCATCACCAGGGATGAAACCCAGCGTCTGGTGATGCCTATGCGTTCCAGACTTCAGGCTGTAATTGACTGCAAAGGATTTGCAACCAAGTATTGAAAAGTGAAAGTTTGATTTATGATTGTTAATCTGTCCCATTACTTTTGGTCCATTTTAAAAAGTGTGAGGCACATATACAAACTGTTGTAATTCCTACACCGTTTGCCTGATTGGTATGTAAATACCCTCAAATTAAAGCTGAAGGTCTGCAGCTAAAGCACATCTTGTTCGTTTCATTTCAAATCCATTGTGGTGGTGTATAGAGCCAAAGAGATTAGAATTGTTTCGACGTCCCAATATTTATGGACCTGACTGTATATATTTAACACAAGGGAGTTTTTGTACTTATCCTTGGTTATTTTTCGTATATAGCACAATTCATTTTTAATTCTGGAAGTTACACTGCATAGTTGATATTTGCATATTTATGTTTTTTTCATATATTGCTCGTCATTTGTGGGTGAATATAATTTTTCCACTTTGCACTCACACAACTGAGATATTTTGCATTTTTGCTCTTCACCAACATTTGAATTTTATATCACACACCTTTTATATTTGCATGTCAGAGGATTTACACTATCCTTGAATTTTGCACTTATATTTGCACCGCTGTGATTTTTTTTTTTTTTTTGCATATTTGCACTTTAGTAATTTTTGACTCCTTAGCAGTGCCACACCCACTCCCCTTTTATAACCTTTCCATCATGTAGAACAATCCTTGCAATCTTCCCAAACAACCAT
>BLSH010555640.1:1419087-1441540 GCA_018402905.1 Glandirana rugosa
CCCCCCCCCCCCCCCCCCCCCCAACACCTGGAACTCAATAGCCAAGCCATCAAAGCCAGCGAGGGTAAAGCAGGATGCAAGATGTGTCCCTGAGACAACAGATCTTCGCACAGCGGAAGACGCCAGGGAACATCTGCCACCATCTGCACCACGTCGGCGTACCAAGGACGCCGAGGCCAATCCGGAGCCACCAGGATTGTCGGAATCCCCTCAGCTTCTACTCTGCGCAGTAGCAGCTTGATGAGAGGAAAGGCGTACAGGAGTCGATACCGACTCCAAGGCACTACCAGCGCGTCTGTGGCGGCCGCCAGCGGGTCTCTTGTCCTGCACACAGGTTTCCACCTTGTGATTGAACCGAGACGCCATGATGTCCACGTCTGGTGTGCCCCACTTGTGGCAAAACTGGCGGAACACTTCTGGATGTAGGGAGCATTCCCCCTGATCCAGCGTCTGGCGGCTGAGAAAGTCCGCTTGCCAATTCTCTACGCCTGGAATGTAAATGGCGGAGATTGGCTGAATGTGAAGTTCTGCCCATCGCAGAATGAGAGCCGCTGCCGAGCTCCTCGTTCCGCCCTGATGGTTCACATACACCACCGCGGCGTTGTCTGACTGAACCCAAACCGGGAGGCTGCGCAACCTTACCGTCCAGTGGGAGAGGCAGAGCCTGATCGCCCGCAACTCCAGCACATTGATCGGAAGGCGGGCTTCCTGTGCCGACCAGCAGCCCTGAGCAGATAGCTGCCCCAGGACCCCCCCCCCCCCAGCCCGATAGGCTGGCGCCCGTCGTGACTATCGACCAATTCAGGGGAAGAAATTACTCCCTCCCCCCCCCCCCCCAACATCAGGGCCACCAGGTCAATGATCCTCTGGTCTGATGATCCAATCTGATTAGCCGGTCCAGGGACAGCGGAGACCTGTCCCACCGTGACAGAATCGCTCGCTGAAGGAGCCGAGTGTGACTCTGGGTGTAAGGTACCGCCTCGAAGGCTCAAACCATGAGCCCCAACACCCGCATACAGAACCGTAAGGAAGACCACCGGCGTGACAGCAGGGTTCGCACCGCTGCATGCAGTGTCAGCATCTTGGCCAGAGGCAGGAACTCCTTCGCCTGCTCTGTGTCCAGAATAAGACCCAGGTATTCCAGGCGACAGGACGGAGTCAATGTCGACTTCTGCAGATTGATCAGCCAGCCAAAGTCCTTCAATGAGGCCATGGTGATAGCCACATTCTTCTCCAGCGCCGAAGCAGACTCCGCTCTCAGGAGCAGGTCGTCGAGGTATGCTACCACCACAATGCCTCTCTGCCTCAACAGCGCCAACACCGGAGCCACCAGCTTGGTGAACACCTGAGGAGTCGAGGCCAGACCGAAAGGAAGTGCCATGAATTGGTAGTGCAGATCTCCCACCGCAAAGAGCAGGAAGCGCTGGTGCCGGAGACAAATGGGAACGTGGAGGTACACATCCCTGTTATCCAGAAGTCCCCTTGGTGTAGGGCGGCCACGACCGGACAGACTCCATTCTGAATTTTCGCGCCCTCACAAAGTGATTTTAACGCTTTTAGGTCCAGAACCGGCCTGACCCCCCCCCCCCCCCTTTTTGGGAACCACAAACCGGTTGGAGTAGATGCCGCGGAATCTGGCACAATCACCCCTTGTTCGGAGAGCGCCTGAACAGCCCCTAAGAAAGCCTCTCGACACCCCTGAGGGAGTCTCAAGTTCGATGGGAAGAACCTGTCTGGGGGAAGAGTGCTGAACTTTATCCTGTACCCGGAGGACACCACTTCCCGCACCCACCGGTCGGAAATGCGGGCAGTCCACCTGTCTGCGAACCCCAGAAGATGGCCCCCCCACCCGAGAATCGGGTGGGGGCAACCCATCATGCGGAGGCGGACTTATTCTCTGTCTTTTCGCTCTTGCGTTGCCAGGGTCGTTTACCGGCCCCCGTGGCAGACTTGCCGGGCCTCGACCCCTTGCCCGCTGCACCGGGGACACGCTGATGTCATCCTGAGCCACGCCCTTATGACGTCACATCCTGAGGCGGAGTAGTGATGTGACGTCATAAGGGTGGGGCTCAGGATGCCGGAGCTGATTTAATAAAATTTTAAAAAGCTGTGTAGTTTTTTTTTTTTTTTTCCCCCTTCCCCCGGTGAATGGTAGGGGTACGATGTACTCCATACTCATTCACATAGGGTGGGGGGCCAGCATCTGGGGGGCCCCCTTATTAAAGGGGGCTTCCAGATTCCGATAAGCCCCCATCTGCAGACCCCAACGGCCAGGGTTGTCGGGAAGAGGCTCTTGTCCCCATCAACATGGGGACATGGTGCTTTGGGGTGGGGGGCGCACCCCCCCCCCCCGCCCCAAAGCACCCATACTCCCCAGGTTGAGGGCATGCGGCCTGGTATGGTCCGGGGGGGTGCTCACTTGTCCCCACCCCCTTTCCTGGCCTGCCAGGCTGCATGCTCGCATAAGGGTCTGGTATGGATTTTGGGGGTGACCCTATGCCGTTTTTTTCGGCGTGGGGGGTTCCTCTTAAAATCCATGCCAGATAGAAGAGCCTGGTATGCCCTGGGGGGGGGGGGACCCCACGCAATTTTTTGCGGGGGTTCCCCTTCAAGATCCTCAGCACACAAGTCGCTCCGCAAGTCTGATAATCATGATCTGACTTCTGGTGCAATTTCTATTCAGATCAATGGGCTCCCATAGGGAACCATTTATTTTGAATAGAATGCCTGACGAGGCTTAATGCTGTGTAAACAATGTTAAGCAACGTTATTGAGCGTTTTGCCGGCTCAGCGTCAAAAACGCCATAACGCTGCAGCCTCAGAATGCGCTGGCCCCGCGTTCTAGTTACAGCTCACTAACGCCGACACCCTCTACTACTCAAAAATGTCTGCGTTTTTAGAGGGTCATTGTAGAACATGGAGAGCTGTAAAAAAACGCCCAAAAACGTGTTGTTAAACACCCATGTGTATGAGGGCTTAAAGTTCATATGAATAAAAGTGCTTCTTAACAAAAGTGCTTCAGTGCTCTAATAGAAAACGTTTCAAAGTGCTGTATCTGCCAAAAATTCAATTGTGCCACACGGCCCTCTTGTTCCCTCACTCACCAGATAGCATGGACCCTCAGCTTTGCAGTCTGAGGGTCAAAGAAGTCTTAATCTGGTGTCTATGGAACCAGAAGAGAATGGAATCCTCTTGTAGTGTGTGTTCCTCTATCTTATAATCCTCCTGGGGCTGTATTCAACAACTGTAAATCTCCACCAGGCTCTGGAGCTCCAGCAGCGAGTAGTAATCGCTCCCTTCTCTCCTGGGCAACCACTACGATCGTGGTACCAAAAGTAGATAATTTATATGTGTTTTCCAAAAGCGTAAAGTTTAAAGATTCAGAACACTTCATATCTGTGGGTGATTGAAAAGTAGCAAGGTTGTTGAATGCACCAACATCCTGGTAATGTAGGTATTAGAAAAAAGTGCTAGTAACTACAAACCGTAATGGGTAAAACCAAACCCTTTAATTTAAGCAGGGTTTCCCACGAAACACATTGAGGTAGTTCACCCATGTGGTACAAAAGATACCCCAAGCATGTGCAGAAGTCACTGGACGCAACATCTCTACTGATCTATCAACAGTGGGGTCTATACACCTATGGGCATCAATTTAAGGGAGGCATTGTATCAACGTAATTTGTATGATGTATAATTTTTAATCTTGTGCGTTTTAAAAGTTTGCTTTGTAGTTTCTAATAAGTGTTTGATTTTATCTATTATTTGTAGTTTGGCACCTTAAAAAGTCACTCTTTCCTATTTTCTCTTGATATCTGTGGGTAGATTTGCTAAAAATCTCCCAAAAGGAGAATGAGATTGCATCATAATGGCTGCAGAAAATGGGCATTGCTGAGGAGCGTGTCCTTGCGTAACAGTAATGTTATGTAACACACAGGAATACTTGTGTTGTATGGTGAAAGCCCTGTAGTAACAATGGTCTACCACTTTTTCCTAGAAAAAAAACTTTAGGTTCCTGGTGGCTGAAAAAGCCTTATACTTGCCCAGTTCCTGGTGACCAAGAGTAAAAAGTCTTTAAAGGGTTACTCCACTCAAAATGATAAAGGGATTGTAAAGTCTCATTATTTTTTTTTTTTTAAAGAAAAAAAATAACAAACATGGTTATACTTACCTTCTCTATGCAGTTGGTTTTGCACAGAGCAGCCCGGCTCCTCCTCTCGGGTCCCTCTTTGCTGCTCCTGGACCCTCCCTCCTATCGAGTGCACCCACAGCCAGCAGCTTTCTATGGCAGCGCATGAGCCGAGCTGAGTCAGAGTTCTGTGTATCCATTCAGACACTGAGCCCCGCTGCGGCCCCACCCCCCTCTCCTGTGATTGGCCGACTGACTTTGACAGCCGCAGGAGCCAATGGCGCCACTGCTGTTTCTCAGCCAATCGGGAGGAGTGTCCCGGGCGGCTTAGACATTCGTGGACATCGCAGGAGAGAGAAGGGGCTCAGGTAAGTAATTGGGGGGTGCTGGGGGGGCTGCTACACACAGAATGTTTTTCATCTTAATGCATTAAGATGAAAATAACGTCTGCGTTTACAACCCTTTTAAAGAGGACGTAAACCCATAGTAGCCCATTATGTGTCACTTACTTACCTGCAAACAAAGCCTGCGACGTCCAGCGCTGTCCCTGCTCCAGGCCGCGTCCATCTTCTGCCCCTCTTCCTTCCGGGGCCGCGACTTCGGCTCGGTGACAGGCCGGAGTCGCGTGACATGACTACCGCGCATGCGTGCGGGAGCCGCCAGTCACAGCACAATCCCAGTGAAGAAACGGCATGGAGGCCGTGTCTTCACTGGGCATGTGCCGAAATGACGTCGGAACCACTAGTACACTGCATATCTACTGAACCGTGCAGGTTTGGGAGATATGCAGGTCACCTACAGGTAAGCCTTATTATAGGCTTACCTGTAGGTTAAAGTTGTTGTCATGAGTTCACAACCACTTTAAGTTTCGATAGACGTTGGGAGTGTTAAACCACCTTACAGTTTTCTGTCTCTCTGGAACTCTATTGGCAAGCTCCCTGCTGAGTTCCTACATCTGCCCCCCCCCCAAAGCACCTTATTCCCATGTTGATGGGGGCAAGGGCCTCTTTCCCAGAACCCTGGGCTGTGATTGTGGGTTACTGTGGGCAGGGGACTTATCGGAATCTGCCCCCCCAAGTCAATATCTGATTCCGATAAGCCCCCTGCCCGCAGACCCCACAACCAAAGTCCAGGGTTGTGGGGAAGAAGCCCTTGTCCCCATCAACGTGGGGACAAGGTGCTTTGGGAAGGGGGGGGGAGCCCCATGTTGAGGGCATGTGGCCTTGTATGGTTGAGGGGAGGTCGCTCGCTCGTCCCCTTGCTTTTTCTGACCTGTCGAGCTGCATGCTCGGCTAAGGGTCTCGTATGGATTTTTGGGGGGGGGGGGGGGAATGCTATTTTGTTGCCTTTTTTTGTGTTTTGTCAACCACACCGCAAATGTGCATAGGGCATTTGGCGGAGCGTTCTTAACCACTTGACAACTGGGCATTTAAACCCCCTTCCTAACCAGACCAATTTTCAGCTTTCAGCACTCTCACATTTTGAATGACAATTACTCAGTCATGCAACATTGTACCCATATGATTTTTTTTGTCCTTTTCTTCACACAAATAGAGCTTTCTTTTAGTGGTATTTAATCGGTGTTGGGTTTTTTATTTTTTGCGCTATAAACTAAAAAAGACCGCAAATTTTGTAAAAAAATTGCATTTTTCTTAATTTCTGTTTTGCTAATTAATTTTCTTCATACATTTTTGCTAAAATTTATACTGCTACATATTTTTGGTAAAAATAACCCAAATAAGTGTATATTATTTGGTATTTGAGAAAGTTATAGAGTCTACAAGCTATGGTGGCAATCATTGAAAATTGATCACACCTGATATACTGATGGCCTATCATTTCTTGAGACCCTAACAAGCCAGGAAAGTACAAATACCCCCTAAATGACCTTTTTTTGGAAAGTAGACATTCCAAGGTATTTATTAAGAGGCATGGTTAGTTTTTTGAAGTAGTCATTTTTCCCCACAATTCTTTGCAAAAAAGATTTTTTTTTTTTTCCACAAAATGGTCATGTTAACAGGTTATTACTCTCACGTGGCATGTGCATACCACAAATTACACCCCAAAATACATTCGGCTACTCCTGAGTATGGCGATACCAAATATGTGAGACTTTTACACAGCCTGGCCACAAAGCCTGGCCCAACATTGAAGTAGCACCTTAAGGCGTTTTTGGAGCATAAATTACAAATCATCTCATTACTCAACCACCTATTACATTTTTGAAGGCCCTGGAGCACCAGAACAATGGAAACGCCCACAAAATGACCCCATTTTGGAAAGCTAACACCCCAATGTATAATCTGAGGTATAATGAGTCTTTTGAACGGTTCATTTTTTTTCCAGAAGTTTTTGGAAAATGTGGGAAAAAATGGAAAACACATTTTTTTTTTTTTACACAAAGTTGTTGATTTATAAGATATTTCCAACACATAGCATGGACATAGCAAAAATTAAAACCCAAAATACATTCTGCTACTCCTCCTGAGTATGGCGATACCACATGTGTGAGACTTTTACACAGCCTGGCCACATACCTAGGTGTTCTAGGGACATACATTATGCATCAAATTTCCTGACAACCTATCACATTTTTGAAAGCTCTTTATATTTCTAAGATATAGCATGTACATACCAAGAATTACACCCCAAAAAACATTCTGCTGAGCAAAGGGCAAACAAAAGATTACCTGTGGGTTTAGTAGTGCCATGGTCCACAGGAGGACAGCCCTGATCCAGGCAGCAGGCAGGGACATGGTCAGCGACAGCGAACAGAATTCTCCAGGCAGCAGGCAGGAATATTGTCCATAGTCCATGCAGGTAGGGGTACTGTCCATATACAGTCTAGGGTCAGTGCAATTGGAGCTATTTCCGACAGTGCCAAAATATTGATCCTGGTAGTAGGCAGGAACAGGATCCATAGTACGGGTAGCAGGCCAGGAAAGAATGGGGACAGGGGTAGAGGCTTCTCCCACCCAAATCGCTTTGAAGCCTCCGAGTCTCCAGACCCTAATCCAGAAATGAGAAAACTAAAAATGTAGTTTTTTCATCCATAAAAACAAATTCTGGAGCCCCTCACATATGTGAGACCCCTGTGTGTGAATCCCATTACTCCAGCAGCAGGCTAAAAGATCAGTCCAGGAGGTAGGCAAAAAAAACGTGGTCAACCAGTCCAGGGTCAGTTCCAGAGCAGACAGAGGTATGTTAACATTAGGCAGAAGAGTGGTCGTATAGCAGGCCAGGGTCAGTTCCGAAGAAGGCAGTGGTATGTGCAGTGCAGTGGCATAAGGGGCGTGGCTGTAAATGACAATTGTGTTTACCATACTTCACTAATAATGTAGTGAAGTATGGTCACGGTGGAAACAGTTACCTATACAGAGGCCTGGTTGAGAAGGGCATTGGGGACAAAAAAATACGGTGTCTCTCCTACCTCCACTTTTGGAGCACACCCGGCATTTTTTCTGGCATCTTTGGCCTGTTTCATGCAAGGGGAGTTTTTCAGGAAAGTGCCGTTCTTGTAGTCTGCTCACTGCATCCGAGCGAATGTTTTCTGGTGGGCCTTCAAGTTACACTAGGGTGGTGATGACTTCTTCAGTGTATTCTAGAAAGGATATGGGGTTCTGGGTTGATTTTTGGTAAATGATATAACTATTATACATGGCCAAACTGAAAAGGTATATGGAAACTTTTTTGTACCAGTGGCGGGATTTTCTTATGGGAAGGTAGGATTCGATGATCTGGTCATTGAAGTCGACACCCCCCCATGAACAAATTGTAATCATTGACACAAGATGGCTTCCGGATTGTGCCTCCTCTCCTCCTGGGGTTTTCCACATAGGTGTCGTGTACTGAAGTCAGCATGTGGACGTTCCGTCTGTCCCTCCATTTGACAGCCAATAGCTCCTGGTTTCGCAAAGACGCCGTCTCCCCCTTTTTTTAGCCTTTCGTGAACGAGCCTTTGCGGGAAGCCCTTTCTGTTGGCTCGGACCGTACCGCATGCTGGAGTCTGCCTCAGGAAAAGGTTGCGGAAGAGGGGCAAACTTGAATAAAAATTATCCACATAAAGGTGGTATCCTTTTCCAAGTAGTGGATAGATTAGCTCCCAAACAACCTTTCCACTGGCTCCAATATATTCAGGGCATTCACGGGGATGCAGTTGGGTGTCCTTTCCTTCATAGACCAAGAAAGAATAGATGTATCCGGTGGCTCTGTCGCAAAGTTTATATACCTTTACCCCATATAGGGCCCTTTTGCTGGTGATAAACTGTTTTATGGCCAGTCTGCCTGTGAATTTGACAAGGGACTCATCAATAGAGATGTTATGGTTGGGGGTACATAATTGGGGAAATTTTTTCAGAAAAAAAATTTAGAAGGGGGCGAATTTTAAATAATTTATCGACAGCTGGGTCATTGCGGGGAGGGCACTGCGCGTTATGATTATAGTGGAGGAAGCGCATAATTCTAAGGTATCTTGACCTTGGCATGAGGGACGAATAAATTGGCATGTGGTGAATGGGCTTAGTAGACCAATAGGAGTACAGTTAGTTTTTTTTTTGTGATTCCCATATTAAATGTTAGGCCTAAAAAAAGTCTAAATTCGGCCACAGTACTGTAAGTTCCCGCCATTCAAAAGGTCGGGCATAACTAGAACGGGGGTTGTCTGCGATGAACTGCTGGGCATAAAGGTTGCACTTGGCCACGATGGATGACAGAAAGTCCTCAGTAAAAATTAAATTAAAAAAATCAATTCGTGCAAAACCTTCGGTGTTCACCTGGACACCTGGCTGGGCGGTAAAAGGAGGGAGGTTTGCTGCTCCGGAACTAGATGGAAGCCACAGGGGGTTCTGTAGGGCATAGGAAAGGCTGGCATGGGTCCTTGGCATTTGTTGCAGTGGCACTGCACTAGAGGTGGATGGCATTGCGGTAGATGTAGATGGCACTGCGTCAGAGGTGGATGTCACTGCACTACTTGTAGTAGCCTGCTGCTCCTCACCAGAACGCCTTCGTTTCCTGGGCACCAGCTCTTCCTCCGATTCTGAATCAGACCCTCTGCTTATAATGGGATCATAATCCGAATCAGAATTGGAGGCAGACTAAGAGAGCTCCCCGTTGCTCTCTTCGCTCAGGCTCAGGCTCAGAATCTGGTATGCCTCCTCAGCAGAATACTTTTTTGCCATACTGGTGCGATGTGGATACACTGATGGGCGCTAATGAGGTTGCACTGATGTGCACTAATGCACTGCGGCTGCACTGATTAGCTGGCACTAACAGGCACTGATGAGCGCTCACTTATGGGCACTGGTGTGCACTATTGGGCACTGTAGTGGCGCTGATGGGCACTTTAGTGGCAATGAAGGCACAGATGAGCACTCTAGTGGCACTGATGGCAATGAAGGCACAGGTACTGGTGTGGCACTGGTGTAGCACTGTAGTGACACTGATAAAACAGAAGCACTGTAGTGGTACTGATGGGCACAGGTGGCACTGATGGGCACTGATGAGCACAGGGGACACTGGTGGGCACAGGTAGCACTGAAGGACACGCTGGTTGAGCTGATTTGATACTGATGGCAAAGATGGATTACTGTAGATGCACAAATGTAGCACTGATGAGTACTATAGTAGCACTGATGAGCACGTTAGTCGCAATAAAGGCACAGGTGGCACTGGTGTGGCACTGATGGGCACGTGGGGCACTGCAGTGACACTGAAGGCACAGATAAGCACTGTAGTGGCACAATTGGCACAGGTAGCACTGATGGCACAGCTAAGCACTGTAGTGGCACTGATTAGCACAGGTGGCACTGGTGGGCACTCTGATGGCACAGATGAGTACTGTAGTTTGGCTGAGCACTGTAGTGGCACAGATCATTGGTGTGGCACTGATGCGGCACTGGTGTGGCACTGATTGCACAGATGAGCGCTGTGGTGGCACTGGTGGGCTCTGTAGTGACACTTGGCACTGTGGTGGCACTGATGGCACTGGTATGGCACTGGTGGCACTATCAGCAGAACTTTTATTCTGCTGGTCACTGGTGGGCACAGCTGGGCACTATAAAAGTGTGAAATAACTCAGGCTGTCACTGCAGGGCATCGATCTCTCTCTTCTCACAAACTGGATCGTTGTGAGGAGATGAGAGAGCTGACACTCTTGATGACCCTGCAGTGTTTACATTGTGATCACGCCGTCATTGGGTGGCGTGATCACGTGGTAAAGGGCCGCTGCCAATGGCCCTTTACCTCAATCGGTAAACTACCGGGTCCCGGGAATCCGGCGAGCACAGAGACTCCCGTGTGCGTGCCCCAGCGGGCGCACGGGAGCGCGATTCTGGGAGGACGTGTTAGAACGTCCTCCCAGAACAATGGGTGCCACTTGCGGCCGTGTAACTACGTTACACGGTCGGCAAGTGGTTAAGGCTCATTAACCGGTTCCGTACCGGCTCGCGTATATTTACTGCTGCAGAGTGGCTCTAATATGCAAGATCGCCGTCTATAAACGGCCGCTCACTCGTACGCAGCTAGCGGGCGGGGGCGCGCTCTCGTGCCCGCCGCACTCTGCAGGAGTGTGACCCGCTCTGTCAGTGGGCATTTAAAAGATCTACTGATCTTTGTCACTGGGATCAGTTAGATCTCTTATGCCCATGGTAGCCCAGCCTCCTCAGTTAGAACACGCCTAGGGAACAGTTAACCCCTTCACGGCCATTTAAATTTCTGATCGCTGTATAAATGTCATTGGTCCCAAAAAAGTGTCAAAAATGTCTGACATGTCCGCCCCAATATCAAAGTCCCGATAAAAAAAATTGTAAAAATGCCAGAAATTAATTCTCTGCAGCTTTTGCGCAAACCAATCAATAAACGCAGATTGTGATTTTTTTTTTTTTTACCAAAAATATGAGGAAGAATATAAATTGGCCAAAACCGATTAATACATTTTTTGTTTTTTTTATATATTTTTTTTTTTTTTTTTTTTTTTTTTTTGATTTGTATTTTAGCAAAAAGTAAAATAATTTTTTTTTTTTTTCAAAATTGTCGCTCTTTTTGTTTATAGCGATGATCATAAATGACGCAGAGGTGATCACATACCACCAAAAGAAAGCTCTATTTGTGGGGAAAAAAAAGTACGCAAATTTAGTTTGGGTACAACGTCGCACAACCGTGCAATTGTCCGTTAAAGCGACGCAGTGCCGAATCGCAAAAAGTGCTCTGGTCCTAACATGGGAAATCCTTCCGGGGCTAAAGTGGTTAAATGCTTATCAACCGCACCTATTAATGCTATAGTCACATTTTGATAAGCGACAGTATTTTAAGCAAGTGTGAACGAGCCCTTCAGACACCACTCACTAATCAGGCAAGTTCTCTTAAGCCACTATAGGATCAAGGGCAGAAAAAGTGTATTTATCGATAATTCAGTGTGGTCACTGTTGACCACTGAACACCTCTGCAGGGACCCTTTCGTTATGCTACTGCCCCTTGCCGTGTCACTTAGGCCTGATTCAGAATGAGAGCAACACAGGGGGAATACTCAATACTTCCCTTAGGCTCTGTGTCCTATGATCTGGAGGACTTTCTATCATGGCTTGGGCAGGCACTGCAATGATTCTGACGTATGCCAGCATTTAAAACTACAAATGTACACCAGGAAGTCCACCTAGCTGTATTAATTTACATTTTTACACATCAGTGTACATTACTGTGAATTGTTTACAGGAAAAAACCCCACTGGAACTTTAAACAGGAAACCAACTCAATAAGAATCTGTACAGCTGTCTAAAAAATGCTACACGTTATTGATTCATTTAAAAAGATGAGCACAGAAATTGGCTCAAAAGGGGAAGGACATGGACAACAAATATACATGAACAAGTGGTTACAGATGCCTGTGCAGTGATTCATAAAAGAACAGGGAAATACATATGAACAAGGAAATAACGACTGAACTCTGCCTTGCGGTAGCAGAGTATGCCCAACGCGTTTCAAATTAAATGCAGATCTTCCTCAGGGGTAAGTGGTTATAGTATTAAAAAGTCCTCTAAATTTAGAAACAAAGAAAATAGAGAAAAAAGGTAAACAACATGTTCAAGTGTATCCCAGAACTATACAATGCAAATTGCATTTCTAACTATATTAATACTGACCATTAATCTGAGGCACTGGTTAACCGAGCATGAAGAGTCCATAAAGATCAATGCAGGCTACCTGAAACCTTCTTCTGGTTGATGGAGGTTGTACAAGGGAAGTGGATGGTGAAGATTTCATCATCAAAAAGAGATGCCCAGGCCACATATACAATATATAGGGGAAAAGAGATCTGCTATAGGGGCTAAACAGGGGGAAGGCCAAAATTGGGAATTATAAGCACTGGTAGTAAAGACAGAATATTAAAATTCACAGTAAGCAAGAGTGCATATGAGAACACCTATGCATGAGCATCTGAATAAATATATAAAAAATATATATATATTTAATATATAATATAATATATATATATATACGCACCAGCGCTCTTGCAGTCAAACCGGTATGAGAGAGCTGGCTAGATAACTCCAGAATGTGTATAGCCTATAGAACACCAAGGTCAATAGATCCAAAAATACTGCAAGCAATGATCAATAAAATGGGATGAATAAAAAGGAATATTTATTCAAATTCCTATATTTAAAGCAAATCTAAGTACGATAATGGGCATGTTAATTGTCCAAAGAGAGAACATTTGGAGTTACCCAAATGCCTTGAGAGTCTCTGGTCATATAGCAAAGCATCTGGTTAAAAAATAGCTCAAGCTGCTGATAGTTTTACAGAAACTCCTACCAAAGTGGGAGAGTGTCATTATTCTGTGAAAAAATATATACGGGTATAGGGATCAGTAATTGTTAAGGACGGTCAGCATATGCTGTAGCCAGTTAAAGTATAACCAAAAAACAGGAATGAAAATGGCTTATTAAAGAAAAATGTGTATATTTTACCTTGGTGTTCACAAGCATCAGTAATCTGGAGTCATCTTGTGGAAGTTATCCCTGCCCTATCTCACCAGATTGTTGCTTTATATATTCACAAATGGCTCATGCGATTAGCTGGCAGAGTAACTGCAAAACCCAGTGCACCTGTCTATATCACTTGAAGCATACCCTGGGATTATGCAGGGCAGGTGGAGTGGAATGAATAGTATGTATCTCCTAATAGGCTCCTCCCAAGTGCCCCCACGATTGATCACCAGTTGGAAAGTGGGAGGGAGATAGTAAAACATCCCCCCACTAGAGTAATGGCCGCTTCATACACCGAACGCCAGAAAGTGGCTTTACACGCACATGAACTTGGCATCCCAGCCTTAGTCCATAGGGCCCAATATTGAGTTGGCCCACCCTTTGCAGCTATAACAGCTACAACTCTTCTGGGAAGGCTGTCCACAAGGTTTAGGAGTGTCTATGGGAATGTTTTTGACTATTCTTCCAGAAGAGCATTTGGGAGGTCAGGCGCTGATGTTGGACGAAAAGGCCTGGCTCACACTCTCTGCTCTAATTCATCCCAAAGGTGTTCTATTGGGTTGAGGTCAGGACTCTGTGCAGGTCAGTCAAGTTTCTCCACCCCAAACTCCTCCATGTCTTTATGGACTTTGCTTTGTGCACTGGTGCATGGCCATGTTGGAACAGGAAGGGGCCATCCTCAAACTGTTCCCAGAAAGTTGGGAACATGAAATTTGTCCAAAATGTCTTGGTATGCCGACATCTTAAGAGTTCTATTCACTGGAACTAAAGGGCCCAGCCCAACCCCTGAAAAACAACCCCACACCATAATCCCACTCCGCCAAATCATTTAGACCAGTGCACAAAGCAAGGTCCATAAAGACATTGATGACATGGGGTGGAGGAACTTGACTGGCCTGCACAGAGTCCTGACCTTAACACCTTTGGGATGAATTAGAGTGGAGACTGCGAGCCGGCCCTTCTCGTCCAACATCAGTGCCTGACCTCACAAATACGCTTCTGGAAGAATGGTCAAACATTCCCATAGACACACCTAAACCTTGTGGACAGCCTTCTCAGAAGAGTTGAAGCTGTTATAGCTGCAAAGGGTGGGCCAACTCAATATTGAACCCTACAGACTAAGACTGGGATGCCATTAAAGTTCATGTGCGTGTAAAGGCAGGCGTCCCAATATTTTTGTTAATATAGTGTATCTGTAATCATCTCATCAATGTAATCAGCATGTTTCATTTTTACGAAGACCGTAAGGGTTAACTACAGGTAAAAGGAAGTCTTTTAATTGTCTGTAATAAAATGCACCTTTTTATATACCAGGATGGATAACCGCTCAATAAATAGGCTTCTTCTATAACCCTTCTTCTGCTGGATTGCCTCTTAACAGGCAGTGGTTCCAACTTCCCATAATGGCAATAAACATTTATCATAAAACTCACTAACTTGTGAAATTTTATAAGGTTGTTCTGTTGTAGTCCTCTATCAGATGGAATGTGCCAATCTAAGATAAGCAGAAAACAAGTCTAGCAAGTCATTGGAATATACCTTGGAATATACCGTGCCTGCCTCTGAGAGTTACCACACGTTTAAAAGGATGAGCCCAACCCAAAGGGAAAGTTTAGTTGTAAATGGAGGTGGTCACAGGCCTTAATGGACAACCTGTCTTGAAGTAGATTTAAAACGGAGTTCCACCCAAAAGTGGAACTTCCGCTGGTTGGATCCCCCCCCTCAGGTGTCACATTTTTGGACCTTTCGGGGGGAGGGGGAAGAGGACACCAGTCTTTAGACAGGTGTCCTTTTCCACACATCCGGGAGCTTGGGCCGGCAGCCACGGACGCTGACATCAGCAGCCCGGCTCCCTCCTCCATCCTTGCTCTGCTACTGGCCACCTGGCCAATAGCAGAGCACAGCGGAGCCTCACGCATGCACAGTAGGACACCCGGCGTGAAGCTGTAATGCTACACGTCCGGGTTCCCTTACCCGCAATGGACGCGGCTGCACACGACCCCCGATCCGAAGATCAGCGGTGGGTGCCGACATCGCTGGACTCCAGGACAGGTAAGTGTCCTATTATTAAAAGTCAGCAGCTACTTTATATGTAGCTGCTGACTTATTTTTTTCAGCTCTGGGCGGACCTCCACTTTAAGCAGACCGCGTCCCCAAAAAACTCCTCCCCATAAATGATGGCAGAACCACCAAAGCTGGCATAGGCTGCATCCAGCAAAGCGGGTATATGGTTGATATTAGGCGGGTTAGGGCAGTTGACCTGAGTTCTTAAAGTGGAAGTTCACTCTCCCAATCAACACTGATTATTTTTAATCCTTCTGCTGCTAGCATTAGAAAAGAGATAGGAAAGTATATCATATTTTACTTGTGTGTTTGTTTTTTTTTTTTTTTTTACATTTCTTCAGTTACTTCTTGCCTGGGCAAATGATCCCATACGTTCCAGGAGTCTTCACAAGAGGTGGAGGGATTTTCTCAGCTAAGCATACCCTCCTTCATGCATGCTTGAGCTAAGGTCAGATGGATTCCAGGAAGTAAATGCTACATGAATCACCTGCCCTTACTCAAGGTGGCCACAGCCAGAAATGCTAGGGAGTGTTTTACAAAGTGATCTCTCAACAAAATAAAGACATGGGTGGATGGGGGAGTTTGCTTTGAAAAATTAATTTAAATCTGGTTTTTGGTTTATCTTGCTCAGATGCAGTGAAGATTCACTTTTAAGTTTTTTTAATAACCTTTTATTTAAAGTCAGCTTGTGTTTCATGTATGGAACAGATGTCAGATGCGGCTTATACATCTGTGTGTTCTTACAGCCTGCAGATCAATAGAAACAATTATTTACTGGGTGTTCTCAGTACAGATAAGTAGTAACTGAGATTATGTAGCTCCATTTATGACCTTTGGTTTTCTAAACGCAAGAACAAGAAAAATAATATTGCAGCCTACCAGTCCTTTTAGATGTGGTGGCTGCATTCGTTTTTTTTCTTTCTCCTGGGTTTTTCCTTCATTTTCATCCAGTGATACTGCCTGTAACACACTTCAGGCCTTGGGTGACAATGCTTAGTCACCATCCTATGGAGAGGAACAGGACAGAAACACATTTCCCTCTTATATCCATAACATAGCATTGCTCTTCGTTCTGTGAACTAAAGAGCATCTCCCCTATCTGATAACCTGACCAAAGAGAGAAGATCTGAGAAGTTCTTTGTTGGGGTTTACATACCATTTTAAGGGTCATTCCTAAGCACAGCATCTATTAGATTGTCCAAAGACAGGTGTGCTGCGCTCACAGACATCAATTAGTGGGAAAGCCCATATTTAATTGGATCCACACCTGATGGGTGCCTGAAGCCTCGATGTCCTCTCAACATTCATCCATCAGCACATAGTGTAGAAGAGGTGGCACTCCAAAGTTCTTGCAAAAGTTTATTAAGGCATGTGGACAATAAGGTACAGAAATGGCTGACGCGTTTCAGTGTACAAGCGCCTTGTACGCTGAAACGCGTCAGCAATTTCTGTACGTTATTGTGCACATGCCTTAAACTTTTGCAAGAACTTTGGAGTGCCGCCTCTTCTACACGATATATTAGATTGTAAGCTCTTCTGAGCAGGACCATCTTAATCCTCCTGTATTTTATTGTATTGTCTCCCTTTTACATTGTAAAGCGCTACATAAACTGTTGGCGCTATATAAATCCTGTATAATGATAATAATCCACAGCATGTGCCTGTAGTGGGGAAATCCTGCAGCTCGGAAAGTATGAGGTGAGGGTGTCTAGGGTAGAACTGATGTTCCAGAGACTGAGGTACCTTTTTTGTTTTTATTTTTTTATTTTTTACTCAAAATCATGATTTGGTTATACTGACCTGTGCTGTAACCATAACTGCATAGTTATTAGTGTTGTTCCACCGTCAGTAAGGCTTGGTGGTGGTTACCTCCTCCCTAATGATTAGATACCAAGAGCAAGGCTACCCCCTTGATAGGACTTTAAATAGGTAATAGCACCACACTTTTTGTTAAAATGTAACAATTTATTGTTTCTTAACATAAGAGACTTGTCACTCAAATGAGGGACAGATGTGTGAACAAATATAAGAGCTATCACATAAAATGTCTAGTACATAATCATACAGTCCACCAAATGTGCATAAAAAAGGGGGTTATGATCTGGCACTACCACTATGACAGGCCTCCATCCCTAAATTGCATACATACATAGGGAGAGAGCGGTCGTTGATACTTTAAATGAGGCAAGTCATAAAAAAGTTACATCACATGACAATTTCATAAATGGAATAGGTGGGTAGAATAAAAGTTAATTTATTGTACACAGTAGGACATTCATATCACAAAAGTCACAGAAATCATGAAACGCTGATAATTCAAAAATACATATTGTATAAGTACATGATCTCATATGCATATATGGGTACACATCGTCTAAGGACTATGTCTTTCAAGATGTACAGGCATACATAATACTCTATGCGTTTCGAGGATCCGTGCTCTCGCCAGGAGTATCATGTCATAAAGGTATCCATGGGATGGGAGGTGTCCAATACAACGTCCACCCCGGGGTTGAGATGGGAACACTGGGCCCAGACCCGGGACAACAGCTGAGGAGCCAGCCAGGGAATGTATGGGAATAAGTGGAAAACATCTCTAGACCGCACCATGATAGTGTTGGGAGGGCTCGAGGAGATGTGCTGCAAGGTGACCCAGTGAAGGGACCTTTTTTATGACTTGCCTCATTAAAAGTCCCAACGACCGCGCGCTCTCTCTATGTAACCAAATGTGCATCCGCATATGCTGCGAAGGAAGATTTCAAAGTAGGTTGTTCCGTTGTCCGAAGATGGAATTCGGTACCTAACGTGTACGTTTCGGGCCCAAAATATGTTCTTCATCAGTGGTGTGTTACAACGGAAGAAGAAGCAGCACAGCTGTGTTTTTTCTAAAACCAACGTTTTTTCTGTCCTAGCAGCATCTGGAAGTGTAGTATAATCTTACTACCGGCAAAGATGGAGATATGGCAAAGGAGCAGAGGGCAGCTAAGGTATGATCTTCAATCCAAGTGGGGAGTATTACAAAATCGTCTATATGGGTCTTTGTATCGGAATCTTAACCGTATTACATATGCAAAGCATTGAGATCCACGGTGTGGGAAAAGTGGGATAATCAATAATTATGGGCCGGGGGGATCTACCACCAGTCCATTCCCTCCTGGCTGGGTAGAAAAGAGCCTCCTAGACCCCAAAGCCGCCCCGATCATCCGCCGTCCGCCCAGGCAGTAAAAAAAAAAGTTTACAAATACTTAGTGACTTAACCACTTCAGCCCCAGAAGGATTTACCCACTGCCTGACCAAGCCATTTTTTGCAATCTGGCACTACGTTGCTTTAACTGACAATTACGCAGTCATACGACGTTGTACCCAAACACAATTGACGTCGTCTTTTGCCCACAAATTGAGCTTTGTTTTGATCATCTCTGCAGTTTTTCTTTTTTGCGGAATAAACAAAAAGAGTGACAATTTTGAGAAAAAAAACCTTTTTTTTAACTTTCTGCTATAATACATATCCAAAATGTATAAAAAAACGAATTTATCCATCTGTTTAGACCGATATATATTCTTCTACATAATTTTGGTAAAACTGCGTAAGCGGTTTTACAATGTCATGGCGATAAAGATGTGGAATTCACTTCCACAATCAGTGCTGTCCACAGGAAGTATTGATAGTTTTTAAAAAAACTCTTGGACGTGTATCTTGGTGAGCACAGTGTACAGGGATAAAGGAAATGATTATGAACACGCACACCTACACAGGTTGAACTGAATGGACTGGTGTCTTCAACCTTACCAACTATCTATACAATCCCTTGTAAAACAAAGCGTTGAAACATTTGTGTATAGGTTTAAAAAAAAAATCCAAACTTTTTTTTTTTTTCCCCCTTTTTTTAATAAGTGATCACATTCCCTCTGTTCTCAGCTGCATAAGAGTTGGGGGGAGGAGACATAGCAGCACACTGAGCTTCCCAGTGAAAGGTTGTGCAGGAGAGAAGCGTCAGGGCAAATCTGATCATTGGAGGAGAGCAGGCTGAGTTTTGAGCATAGCTAGAGAACTGACCACGCTGTGCTCTCCTGCTTTAGTGTGGTTAGTATTTAATAGTAAAGCAAAAGGACTGGTAGGAACGCCAGGGATTTCACACAAAGGAAGCAATACAAAGGGAACTGGATACTTTTTGGTACAAGTGTAGCACACCCCATGTAGGAGCTGCAGATGAAAGGGATTCCCCACTCCTGCACAGCCAGGCACACCCAATCTTCACAGGCACAGAGAGTCAGAAAAACAGTCCGTAGCTTTGTTTTTGTTAGAGGGTTAACAACTTGTATAGGGATGGGAAGTTATAGGATGCCCACTTGACATCTGCTGCTGTCATGCTGTGTGCCCCGCAGTGGGGGTGGGCGAGTGCTGTATACGCTACTGTATATACCCTATCTGGTGATGCTGTATATCCTGCTGTATATACCCGATTTGTGATGCTGTATACCCTATCTGTGTTGCCGTATACTCTGCTGTATATACCCCTATCTGGTGATGCTGAGCTGTATACTCCTGACACAATGGGTAGAATCTATAAGGGGTGGGGCTTATGAGGTCTGGCGCCCCCCCCCCATCCTAAAATTTCACCAGCTGCCATTGATGGAAAGCATTACAGGCTAAACGCCTGAAAAAACGATCTGTTCAGGCATTCCCATTCAAGTTTGTGGGGCCATAAATTACCATTTCTGCCTCAAAAGTAGCTTTTGGAGCTTCGGTTTCAAGCTTTAGGCCCTTGAGTGCTCATATGTGAACAGCCATCATTGAAATACATGGGATTTTGGATGTTGAATGTTGTGGAGCTTGGAGCTACAAAATGCTCAGGTGTAAATTGAGCCTTAGGCTTCATTAATATGGGCACTGAGGCCCATACAGCATGAAACCGTTATTGAATAGAGATGCAGTGGTTGTACGGACACAGCACCGTTTAGTACAGTTGCATGCTAAGGGTAGGGTTGCCACTTTTTCTTCAAGCCAAACCCGAACAGTACATATTTTTTTATTTTTTTTATTTTTTGCAACAGACCTGGGACACCTTTTGGGCACTCCAAAGAGAATAGTAATGTGGTGCACATAGTCCTCTAAACCTCCTGTCAAGCCCTGTTCCCAGCCACATTCCTGTCTGAATGTGTCCGAGTTTCAGGTGGACTGAAACCGGGACACATGATTCAAAACCTGGACTGTCTAGGTGAATCCTGGACAGGTGACAACCCTAGCTCAGGGCCATGCACCCACCCCTGTGCACCTGTAAAACCTTGTGTCTGAACAGCTGCTGCATCTCCATTGGACAACACGGGTTACCTGCACGCAGCTCCAAGCTCCTCCAAATATGTAAACAAAGTCGTCCTTCACACTGCACAGGGCTTAGCGCCCATATAAATGAAGCCTTATAGCTCCCAGCACTGATCGTACATGAGTGGTATGTAGTTTACAAAACCTAATCATAGTATCTTATCAGTGTTCTGCAATACATCTATAGTCCATCCAGCTGATGCCTACACTTTGCTTGTAATATGTTCTATGACACAGCTCGGTGCAACCAGAACCATGTCCAGAATTGGCAGGAATGTAAACAAAGGAGTGGGAATCTCTCGGCTGACCTACTTTTGGGATATCTCCTGTGTGTGGGCAGTGATACCCTCTCCTGCATGCCCAGAGCACCCAGCTCATGCAAAGGCAGTTTACAGTAGGCCTGGCAGCCATTCCAGTGTAGCCGGCCCTGTCAATATTTGCTTTTCCCAGACCTTTAAACATTATTGATTAACAGTGTTGACCTGGGACAGTTATCAAAGGAAAGCCTGAGGCATGCCCTCAGCAAAAGCCAATTAAAGGGGAAATATAGCTCTGCAATCAGTAAATGTCCTTTTGCCTGCTACCCTAGGCAAAAACCAGCAGTGCAAAGCTATTTTTTTTTTTTTTGTCCGTTCTCCAGAATTCAGCTTGATGCATTGTACGCTTTGAAATGTTTGCATTGCTTTAACTAAGTCTTGGTATAGTTCTATTCCGTGTGTAATTTGATTTCCTTACATTTTAATGATGAGCTCACATGTTGTGAGCGGCTACAGAGGCTCATTGGTTCGCCTATGTCCATGTATTGCTGCAGCTAGCTTCTTCCTATTTTCTGTAGGGACCAGCAACTTCTTATTCCAGGTCACACCGCATCCAATGTATGACTCGATTTCCTTTGATGCTTCACAAATGTCAGAATGCACATTATATGAAACACTATGTACTGAGCTGTTTTAATTGATCTGTCTGTGTCAAATCGAATTACTATTACATTCTTGCCTGCAGAGCACTAGACTAAGAGCGGAGTTCCAGTCTCAAAAAAAAGTTTTTTTCTAAAAGTCAGCAGCTACAAATACTGTAGCTGCAGAGTTTTAATAAGGAAACTTGCCTGTCCAGGGAGCCCACTGTGTCAGCCCCCCGAGGGCCGATTCGTCCACCGGCTCGGGTGCAGGCGCCGCCATTGCAATGAAGTAGGGTGACCACATGTCCCGGATTTCCCAGGACAGTCCCGCAATTGGCAGCTCTAACCCAGTCCTGGGCACCCTCATTCCGTGACAATACAGTTTCTGGGAATTGCCCCCTGGCCCTGGGCCAATCTGATGCCCTCTAAAATAGTCCTCCCATCCCTGCTGTCACTCATGCTTAGCCTGTGGTGGACCCGGGCTGGTGGAGACCCCTTTTACTTTGTTCACCACTGCCCCTGGCTCACTGCCCAAACTGGTTTCTAGCCGCCCGCTTGGTGTCACGTGGAGGAGAGGGGCAGAGGGCCAGCATTCAGAGCGGAGGAGGCAGGGCCGGCCCTACCATGGGACCAAGTGGGACCATGGTCCCAGGCGGCACCTTAAGAGGAGCGGCACTTTGCCGCCCATCTATCCATGAAGACTGGCGGAACTCCCGCCCGTTCCTCTCCTCTCACTCCGAGTCCGCTCCCCACCATAAAATATGAGCAGGCGCCGCTTGTCACATTGTGAGGGGGCGGCGGCGCCACTGCTGTTAAAAGCAATGGCAGAGCGCGCCGCTCACTGCCATGCCCGCACAGCGGACCGTCCACCCATCCTCTCCGCGGCTCCCCCATTACATTGTGAGCCATGAGAAAGTCAGCTGACCAGCTGACAGCCACTAGCGTGAAGGGGGAGGAGCTGTCTGCTGCACTGGAAGAGGAATCGCTGGAGGCACCGACACTAAGAGCAAGTAAGTGCCGGTGCCACTGATCCCATCTCCCCCTCCCTGCATCTACCT
>BLSH010555640.1:1476102-1506747 GCA_018402905.1 Glandirana rugosa
TATTAGTGAGACATACGTCTCACCTTTCCAGAGGGAGAAAAACATTTTTTTTTTTTTTTTTGCAAAATTGTCACACTTTTTTGTTTATAGCGGTGATCAGAAATGGAGCAGAGGTGATCAAATACCACCAAAAGAAAGCTATATTTGTGGGAAAAATGGACGCAAAGTTTGTTTGGGTACAACGTCGCACAACCGCGCAATTGTCCATTAAAGCGACGCAGTGCCAAATCGCAAAAATTGCTCTGGTCCTAACATGGGAAATCATTCCGGGGCTGAAGTGGTTAAACACACATGCATGTGTGTCCATATATATGACCCCGACACATTGATCTCCCTGCCGTTACAGTGAAAGAGAAGTGCAGAGCCAATAAGAGGGAGACCTTTCCACTCTGCATACAGAGTGATTATGCTAATGCGCATGTTGCACATATGCTGAAAGTATGGTCAATAATTCCAATGTGCAAAGGGGGCGGGCCAGGCGAAACCAGAAGTGTTTTTATTGAAAAAGTTTCTGCAGTGACAAAGGCATGACCATCAGTCTGAGATACAGGACAGAAATTGCTATTCTGTTCCTACATAATAATACACATCTATAATAAGATTCCAATACACAGGAATAATGTCCTCATAAAAAATAATAAACAATTGTACATGTGCTAATATGGTATTTAATTAACACAGCAGCCTTTACTGATCGCTGGGATGTAAATTAAATCACATTTGCCCTATTTATGGCCCTACATATGCTCCCTCTTACCTGCAATGACAAAAGCATGACCTTTCAGTCTGAGATACAGGACAGCAACTGCTATTCTGTTCCCACCAGAAACAAAGGTCTGTCTTTTGGTTCCCCTCTGCTTTTTAGCAGCGTTAACATAAAATGTGCTCTCTGTTATTCAGGCTTTTAACTCTATGCTGCCATCTAATGGTGATTTATTAGAAATACCATGAGTTTTACTTTCTAATAGAACAATCGGAAATGTTAAACTTATTAATTTGATTTTTATGGGGTACCTGATTTTGGCATACCTTACATGCACAAGGTGTGCACACGCCTATGTCTGTCATTAATACGTCATTAAAGTAGGACTAAACTGTATCTGAGAACCGCAAACTGAAAATATGATTTCATTCATTTTTAATAGAAATAGAAAACTTACCCATACTTTCATATCCCCATGTTTATTGTTTGGGTTTTTTTTTTTTTTGAGAAATCACTTTGAAACCACTGCCTAGCATTTCTAGCTGCGGCCATCTTGAGTAAGGATGGATGATTCATGTAGCATTTTGCTCCCTGATATCCATCTGCCCTTAGCTCAGGCATGCAGGCAGGAAGATGTGATTAGTTGACAAAAGCCCCTTCTCTAGATGAAAGAAAAAGAAAATGTCCATGAAATCTCCTGTGATGTATGGCATTTTGGTCTAGGCCAGAAACCAGGAAGCAACTGAACAAATATTACAAAAAAGTTTCAACAATTAAATTGAATATACAGGGTGGGCCATTTATATGGATACACCTTAATAAAATGGGAATGGTTGGTGATATTAACTTCCTGTTTGTGGCACATTAGTATATGTGAGTGGGGAAACTTTTACCACATGGGTGGTGACCATGGCAGCCATTTTGAAGTCGGACATTTTGAATCCAACTTTTGTTTTTTTAATAGGAAGAGGGTCATGTGACACATAAAACTTATTGGGAATTTCATAAGAAAAACAATGGTGTGCTTGGTTTTAACGTAACTTTATTCTTTCATGAGTTATTTACAAGTTTCTGACCACTTATAAAATGTGTTCAATGTGCTGCCCATTGTGTTGGATTGTCAATGCAACCCTCTTCTCCCACTCTTCACACACTGATAGCAACACCACAGGAGAAATGCTAGCACAGGCTTCCAGTATCCGTAGTTTCAGGTGCTGCACATCTTGTATCTTCACAGCATAGACATTTGCCTTCTGATGACCTCAAATATAAAAGTCTAAGGGGGCCAGATCGGGAGACCTTGGGGGCCATTCAACTGGCCCACGACGACCAATCCACTTTCCAGGAAAATGTTAATCTAGGAATGCTCGGGGACCTGACACCCATAATGTGGTGGTGCACCATCTTGCTGGAACTATGATGTCGGTGATAGGGAATTGCTGGCCATCAAGTCAGCTTTGGAGGAATGGCGGTACCTCCTGGAAGGAGCAGCTCACCCGGTATTGGTTTTTACTGACCATAAAAACCATAAAAAAAACATATGTTGTGAAGATACGAGATGTGCAGCACCTGAAACTACGGATACTGGAAGCCTGTGCTAGCATTTCTCCAGCGGTGTTGCTATCAGTGTGTGAAGAGTGGGAGAAGAGGGTTGCATTGACAATCCAACACAATGGGCAGCACATTGAACACATTTTATAAGTGGTCAGAAACTTGTAAATAACTCATGAAAAAATAAAGTTACATTAAAACCAAGCACACCATTGTTTTTCTTGTGAAATTCCCAGTAAGTTTGATGTGTCACATGACCCTCTTCCTATTGAAAAAACAAAAGTTGGATTCAAAATGGCCGACTTCAAAATGGCCGCCATGGTCACCACCCATCTTGAAAAGTTTCCCCCCTCACATATACTAATGTGCCACAAACAGGAAGTTAATATCACCAACCATTCCCATTTTATTAAGGTGTATCCATATAAATGGCCCACCCTGTACTTTCCTATATATTTATTTTCTAATGCTAGCAGCATAAGGGTCAAATGGTTAATGTTAACAAGCTTAGTTCTGCTTTAACTGTATTGGTTCAGTGCAAGCAATGTTAGTACCTGAATTTGCACTGGTATTAGCCTCTTGCTGTACAGTAGGACTTGAGTGTGAGAGCAAGAAGCAGTGCAAGGAGCCAATCGGTTTATGTGCAAGGAGCATGCTTCTAGAAGGAGACAGCAGAGTTACAAATGAGATCATCACTTTGTTGCTTCTCTTTCCTACCTGGTTCCAGGCTGGGGAGGGATGCAGTAAAAATGGAAGACAAATGTCTGTGCTCAAATCCATAGATCTCAAATGGTTATACACACAGTAGTCCTTTTTATAGTAGTACTACTGCAAAGGGCAGGTCAGTGACCATATCTGGTTTATAGTTCTCCTCCAACTGTTGGATTACTTTCAACACGGTTGGCCAGCAGGAACATGTATTGTATTGTATGTATGTAAAAATCCCTGTTTTTATGCAAAAGTTTCCTAGAAAAAAAGTTTAAAGGGTGTATAGCAGTGTGTAAAGGGTTGTTTCAGAATTTAAGGTATCCAGGATCAGGGCTGGCCCAAGACATTGTGCTGCCTGGGTCCAAGAATGAAACACTATAGACAGGGTAGACAGTATAGGGATGGGCTAGGGTAGTATAGGTGTAGCGCTTACCCCCGTAGGACCGGCTGAGTTTGAAGATATAATTTACTACTCTGACAGTACAACCCTTTGCTCGCTCGTATCTCCAGTTGTCTAGGGGTATATTGAAAGAAGTTGAACACCAATCACTTTTCTGATGCTTAAACCGGAAAACTTTTATTCTTCACACAAGAACAAGGAGAGAGGGGTAGGGAGCTCAGGACACCCTTTCAGCAACAGTCAAAAATATGAATAGGCAGGCAGACTCTCAGGCAAAAATACAGTGAGACAGCATAACAGGCCGCAGCCTCTTCTGAACACTCTGACACGTGGCTGTCTCACTTAGCAACCCCAAAAATGAACGTTACACTTGCGGATCTGTAGAACTCCCTCTTAGTTCTCTAAACTTCAGTGGATCCCAATTTAGCAACAACAGAATGTACTCACAAACATGTAGAACTCTCTCACAGTTCTCTTGGGCTTGTAGAACTCTCTCACAGTTCTCTGGGCTTAAGTGGATCCTGACATAGAAAACGAACAGAGTACACTCACGGGTCCATGGAACTCTCTCAGTCCCCTTACTAAAGCAGATCCTAGGCAGGCGCACCACAACACTTTACATCTATCGGACAGGCATGGGTCTCCTGGCATCCGAGACTCCTGAAGAGGCCTAAGGACTCAGGCCTGGCTGCCATGAGGCTTCTGTAATGCAGGCCCCTCCCAGCGAACTGGGAGAGCGACTGGGGCCTACCCCAGAGGAGCTGGGCTGGACTCTCCTCGACTGCTACTCCCCCGATCACATGGCTTCCTCCCCATATATGGTCTCTTCCCACCTACCCACAATGCACTTGCACCGAGTGGATTGGCTAGGAAAAGAATGAGATCATTCCAGAATGTTCTGGAATATTGTGACTTATCTCACCCATATCTTAGGCAGCAGTGCCACCTACTGACATAGTGGAGAAGTGCACTAAAAGGAGGAAATCCAGTCATCTGGAACTACAAATTACAGCAAGACCAGTAGTGTCTTGCAAATATATTTTGCCTAACAGCCTAACAAATTTAGCACCCCGCTACATAGGGGCAGGTGGCGCAGCCTAGAGGGCAGTTGTCGTCATGACACACAACTGCTGGAAAAAAAGTCTTGGTTGTCAATTTTCTGGGTAAATAGAAGAGAAGGAGAGGCGGTCGTGGGTCAATTTGCTGCCCCTCTCAAAGTGCTGCCTGGGTCCGATGGACCCACTGGGACCCATGGTAGAGCCGGCCCTGTCCAGGATGACCTGGGTTCACAGGAAGTGGGTTTATGATACTGGCCATCAGACCGAAGACATTTGGTGGCAGAAAAAAGTAATGCAGTGAATCTCTGGATTGAATATGAATATTGCAGCAAAAGTGGATTCTGTCAAAAAAAATCTTTTAATGGGCTTTTCATATCCTCTTGTCTTTGGCTGGAGTTCTGCTTTAGGTACTGTTGAGCTATTGAGCTCTGTCATATACAGGTATTGCATGCAGGTGACATTTTAAGCCAGGTATAGCTATCGTGTATAATAGATTGAGCAATTTTCTTTCCACAAAATCGCTTGATTCTATCATCAACCCAGTCAGTGTTGATGTGGGAATCCCTCCCGCTAGCAATAATTGCATGTAAAATCCATCAGGCTGGTTGTTCGATCGATCAACTTTGGTATATTCAGCCTTGCCCATACATGGTTTGAATCTCATCCGGTCCCTGCTGAACCGGCCAAGATTCAAACTGAGCTGGAAATCTTTAGAATTGCAGATTCCCTACAAAGATCTAAAACCCAAGCCGCCTTTGCGGATAAGTTGTTCATGTATGGCCTATATCTATTTTTGCAGTCTGCAGAATGAGACCAAAACGCATCTCATCCTTGACGCAGTGTCAAAAACACTCCGGCTCTATCCAGTGGATTTCCAGGGAGCAAGGATACTAAGTGGCATGGAGGAAGGGTCATTTGGCTGGATCACTGTAAACTACCTTCTGGATACCTTCATACAGGTCAGTAGAGAAGTCAATCCTTCCATCTTTACTCAGGCCTATATGTGTGGACTCAGAGGTTGTCACATTAAAATGACATTAAACATGCGATTTCTCTAAAAATAATCCATACACAGCTACTAAACAATCCTGTATCTATTTTCTTCCCTCCTCACTACCGTTATTTTGGAATGAGCAGTGTACATTAGCGTTGTGGTCATGTGCACCAGTTCCCATAGTCCATAGTTTGTTCTCTAGTCCATCTCATGAGTAAGCAAGAGAGGGGTGGCTATGTTCTACATCCAGTGGGATCATGGAGAATGAATGTAGCTGTCACGTTCCACGTACCCGGTAGATGGGCCCGATTATGCAGAGGATGGCCTCCCTTATGTACCTGACTCGTGGCCCCTGATAGAGCAGACAGGAAGCTCGGGAGTGCAGAATGGTAGGAGTGCCTGGCAGGATCGCTGTGAGGAGGGCTGCTCTGGAGTTACTGATAATCTAGAGCAGGGGTCCTCAAACTATGGCCCACCATTTGTTCAGGAACTACAAATCCCATCATGCCTAGCCATGTCTGTGAATGTCAGAGTTTTACAATGCCTCATGGGATGTGTAGTTCCGCAACAGCTGGAGGGCCGTAGTTTGAGGATCCCTGATCTAGAGAGATCCACCAGCAGGATGGTAATACAAGCAGCAAGCAAAAAGGAGCTGGAACAGCTGAAAACTGAATTTCACACACAGGAATGAGGAGCAGGCTAACAGCAGACAGGCTTTTCAGGTTGTGAAGCACAGGTAGGTGCTGGCAGGCCGGTCACACTCAGGCAGGGTGTACTGGAAATAGATGCAGAAGCCAAGGCAGGGTCACGGTGAAGGTCGGGTCGGTAACAGGCGGACAGCATAGTACCAGAGGAGCAGACAGGATCAAGGTCAAAACAAGCCAGGGTCGGGTGCAGGCAGAGAGCAAGAGAATTCAGAGGCAAGCAGGGTCAATCACAGGACAGATTACAGGTTCAAGATAAAGATAGCAGGGGTCACGGGGAAGCTGCAGATCAGACAGCACCTGTCTTTTTTACAAGCCAAGTTTAAATAGCTTGTTTGGCGCCAACCCCGCCCATCCATGCGTCCGGCCCCCTGATCTACATGCAGGGATGCAGGGTGCCGAGCCATGGATTCCAATGGGGGAGGGTGTATTTTTTTTTGAAGCACGTTATTAGAGCCAGAGGCTCGAATAGGCTTCAAAAAAGCACTGCGCTCCAAGCCCACCCAGTTGTGACAATAGCGAATGAATTCTCCTCACGGCCAATCAAGAAGAGGGTTTCCTGATTGGCTGATAGTAGAAGCCATCCTATTGGCCGAGGAGGAGGAGACGTATGGCCGAGGAGACTCATGGGCCCGACCGGCGGAGCCAGAACACGGAGAGGGGGGAAGCCGCCGCCACCTGAGTGAGCTGGTGTCCTGAGAGGGGGGGTGGGGGTCCGTGGTCAAGTCCGTCTGCCGCCCCCCCCCCCGACCAATGGAGCACCAGCCGCCACTGGTAGCCACCCTCTAACAGGAAGTCATTTTACATTCGAAAACAAGTGAGCTTGTGTAGAGCTCGGCATCTGCTGGGTGAATATGATAATACAATATATTAATATTCAGTGTTCCATATAATTCAACAAAAAAATACATAAAAAAAAATGAAAAATGTAACGGGAAATGTTCAAAATAAATATAAATATATATATATATATATATATATATATATATATATATATATATACATACATACATACATACATACATACATACATACGGCTTATTAATAAAAAGTTTGTTGATTGTCATTTTCGGTGTATTTAACATATTATACTTAAGGTATTTAATCAATCTCCATTAATGAACCTTTTTGTTTTTGCTCCTTACTTTTATTGCACGTGTGTTCCTTTTGAACCCAGCATTCATACATAAACAGCTGGATACATCCCAAGCAAGCCCAGCTAGTTGGAGCCATGGACCTCGGAGGAGCCTCTACCCAAATGACTTTTCAACCATCCGGTGACATTGAAGACAATAGCACGGAGATGATTTTCAGACTCTACGGCTTTGATTACGCTATTTACACACACAGCTACCTCTGCTACGGCCAGGACCAGGCAATGAAGAGACTCCTTGCGTACCTCATAGAGGTGGGAAATGCATATATCGTGTAAAATATGTTCAATATTCTGAAATCATAGAATGATTATATAATTTATACTTGATCAACATTATGATGTTCTGAGATTCCTCAATTGTCAATGAAGCCACCCACCAAGGAGACTTCAAAGGTGGGAGGGGGTGGGCCTAGCTTGACTTTACAGGTAAAGTCAAGAATAGTAGTTAACAGTATAAACTGAAAAAACAAAAATGTAATATATTACAGCTTACCTGCCTTTCAATGTGATGGCTTGATTTGTCTTCATTTTTCAAGCTTTTTTAATTTTCACTTGATCTTGCTAGTAACTAACTTCCTGCCCTAGGATAACAATGCTCATTTGCTGTATCTATGGAGGAGCAGCGTTGTCACCCTAGGCTGCTCTGCTAATTCGGACTACAAACGCCTCTCTTTGTCATCTATATTTCATAAATGGGGAGTTCTATATACTACCAAAGCTACCTAAAAAGACTGATATCATTGTTCGATATTTGTTGTTTAGTGCACAGGAAGTTGCAAGGTCCCTGCATTTCTGGCAGGATCAACTGGTATTTTTCGTTTTAATTGGATGTACTGATTATTTTAATGTGCGGCTTTCACTCATAGTAATATCTTGCTTTTTTTTTTTTTTGCACATGCTTATTTTGAGTTTCTGGTTCTGTGAAAAGTTTGCCTTAAAAGTTGTATGTGTCCTCTATTGTCACATAGTTGATCATGAGCTTGGAAAGGAGACGACACTATTGGCTGATATGATGGATTATGGTTTTATATCAGAAATGTTTTAAGAAATTCCATTAGAGAACCTGTGCCGTGATCATGCAAGCCAATGCATGAGTCCGCATGACTCCAGATCAACTTTCTTTGCAAACATTCATCAAGTCTGCTGCAAGTTCTGGCTCAGTTATGTTGTCATCCCACCACAGGGGGTCACTGTGGCTGAATTTTCATGCTGTAGACTTGCAGAGCTCTTGCTGTAGACTTACAACTGCAACTTTGCTCTTGCTAGAGACTTGCCACGCAAATTTGCTACAAATTGGAAAGTGTCAACTAGAACTTGTGCTTCAAGTGCTCTGCAAGTGTACAACATGCCAGTGAAAATGTGCAGCAAGTTACCACTTACAATTCAACACTACCACAAATTTGTGGCAAGTTATCCTTGCTATCTGGGAAGGGAAGGTGATTACATGTGGATGGGTGGTGGTGGCGTACCAAGAGGGGTGCGCTGCAGGGGGTATCTACAGCACCCTGTAACAAAAACATAAAAGGATGTCAGGTGGCCACAGCATTTCCAGCAAGTTGTCACCCAGTGTTTACCCGACAGCGGTAGTTCTGAGTTTTTCTGCTCTGATCATATGGCAGCGCTGAGAGAAGGACTTCCCGCATTCTAAACTTCATCTGGTCTAGTGAATACGTTTGGGGGGGGGGGGGTTCCTTTCCTGGAGGTCTGTTCTGGGAAGGGGTGGAAGCGGAGGGGGGCTTGGTGATGTCTTTGCACTGAGGGGGTCTATGCTTGGGAGTGGTATCTATCCTGGGAGTGACTGTCCTGAGGGGTCTGTACTGAGGAGGTGGGTTAGAACTGGGGAAAGGTGTCTAACAGGATATGACTGTCCTGAGCAGGGGCAGCCCATCCATTAAGGGTGCACGGGTGCCACCCCCTCTATCCACGCTACCCCTATATGAATAATGGATAGATTCCCTTTCAGGACGTCGGGTGCATGAATTACGGCGGCGGTGGTGTTTTTTGAAGCACCTGATTAGGGCCATATGCTCTAATAGGCTTCAAAATAAGGTGGACTCGTGGCGCAGAGCATTGCGCTTGGAGCCTACCCAGGTGAGTTAAAAAAAGCAAATAAATATTCACTTTTCTAACACTGAATTGCCTCTCCGCCTATCAGGAAGCTCGGGTCTGATACCAGTTTCCTGATTGGCTGACAGGTCAGGCAATCCTATTGGACGCCTAAGAGGAGGAGGGGGATGCATGGCGGAAGCCGCCGCAATCCACAGCACAGAAGGAGGAAGCGAGCTGCCTCTCGCCAGATATGTTGCCTGTCCGCTTCCTAGATGGGGTAAGTGCAGGGCTTCAATGTCCCGACTGTCCGCCCAGGGAGTGGGGTGGGGAGGGGAGTTGCCGTGACCGAATTGGGGAGGGGTGGCTGTCATGCCCCCCCAAAAGAAAAAACACCAGCCGCCACTGGTCCTGAGGGTCTGTACTGGGGGTGGGGTGTCTGTATAGAGGGGTCTGTACTGGTGTGCTCTGTGTGTGTGTGGGGGGGGGGGGTCTGTACTAAGGGGGTCTGCACTGGGGAGGGGTATTTCTATTAAAGGGTGTGGCAGGGCCAATCTGTACTGAGGGATCTGTGCTGGGGAAAGTGGGTTGGGAGGAGAATTCAGGGATGCTAGGGAGGATCTTTACAGTGGGGGATATGGACTTGGGGAAGAGGGGTAAAAGGAATGTGGCATGTGTGTGCTCTGTATTGGGGAAGCAGGCTCCGGTTTTGTTTAATCATGCCCCATGTAGCGCACCACTTCATTACTTGGGAGCATTTTGGGTGGGTGGAAATTTGTCCAAAATGATCGCCCCTGGGTGTTCGATATCTTAGGTACACCACTGAATGGCGGACATAGAACTAAAGAAACCTGTTGCTTTGCCCTGCTTGAATGTAGAATGTTTGCTTTAAAAAGCTGTTTTTACTAAGTTGTGTGATGGTGTTGACCTTTACATCTAAAATAAAAGCTGAAATGGTGTATTTTTTTGTATTCTATAGAAGACGAGCAGCGGGAATGTCAAGCATCCTTGCTACCCAAAAGGATACAATGCCATTGTCACCCTTTCCTCCGTCTACAATAGCCCCTGTGTGTCAACATCTCCAGGTAACATAGGAGTCAATGTTACCGTGGAGGGTACAGGAGATCCTTCTGTGTGTCAAATGGCCATAAAGAACATTTTCAACTTTTCTGGATGTTCATATAAATCATGTTCTTTTAATGGCATCTACCAACCATCTGTAAATGGAAAGTTCTATGTAAGTAACATTTTTTCCTTTTATTTTTGTATAAATGCTTTTAAGCCAATCTATTATATCTGATATTACCATTATATCTGATATTATTACTATTATGTTAATAATACTATTTATAAAAATCTATATTTTACGAATGTTTAGTACAGGGTGCACCCATGGCAAAGGGTTCCAAAGAGAAAGCAGTGGTTTGTTCACACAAAACCATTTTTTTAGAACAAGTATAATCATACTCTAAAGGAAAATATACAGTTGTAGTGCCCTCCTCTATAGGCTGCTAGGCTAAATTTAAATTTTTTTGGCTTCAATGAAGTCAGTGGAGCAGTGATCTAATATTTTTGTCTGACTAGGGTTTCTTAACGGTGTAGCGCTACCCCCTCAGGAGCCACTGAGTATTCTGGATACTGTTCACTAAGGAACTGAGCAGAGGGTTTCCCCTGCTGACACCACCAAAATACCTTGGCCAGGTGACTCCCTGGCTCACACAAAGGATAAACACCTACACAATGATGAGATATATTTTTAACTTGTATTAGGCCCCATTCACACCTGAGCGATTTTTCAGCTTGTAAAGCGCTCAGCTCAGAAGCTCCAAAATGCCCAACAAGCAAAATTCCATTCATTTTAATGGCCCCTGTTCACATCTGAGCATTCTGTCGCCTGAAGCGAAACCCCTGAAGCTCAAAAAAAGTATGAGTTTCTTTTTGACACATTACAAGCGTTTTTGGCCCCATAGACTTAAAAAAAAAAAAAAATGCCTGACTTGAGCAGAAAAATGATTGTAAAAAGCTAAAATAACAGCTCTCCACCTATAATTTCCTCTCCCTCTCCTCCCCCTGGTGCTTTCTATTGGCTAAACAAAAATGCCTGAAGCTGTAAAACATGTGTAATACACTTCTAAAATGTTTTAAAAAAGCTGCAAAAAAAAGTTTAAAAAACCGCCCTGAAAAACGCCAGTAAGTCGATACACTCAGGTGTGATTGGAGCCTTAATGTCAGACATGGAAAAACAGGCTAAAGAATACAATTGGTTGAGTCTTTCAAGTGCCAAACACCAACAGACTAAGGCAATATAACACAATGCAGTACCACTTGAAGCCACTATCCCGTTCTGCAGGACTAAAGATTTAAATATGAGCCCCCAAACAGAGAAATGTTCCCCAAGTAAGCGGATTAGAGGAGAAAGAACAAACTCTGGGCTAGCTTACTTGTGGGTTCTCTGAGAAAAGAGGCAGGGTTTAATTCTCAGGCATTTAGGCAAGTACATTTTCAGCAGATACCCCAAGCACATGAAGAACTCTTCTGCCGGCCAGTTGGGACCCTTACGTTGGTGCATAGTAGAAATGTAGTCCCCCTTTTAATAGAGATGTAGTTCCCCTTTAATAAACACTGGTAGGGTGAAGTCACGTTAAGGATGTCAGATGGTAACAGAGGCTTGTTTTGGAAGGAAAAGTGGGAAAGCTGATTTTGGCTGCAGTGGGTCCCTTTTAAATGGAAACTGGCACTTGAAAAGCTAATGTCTTCCTTCGCTTAAGTCGGAAGTGGGGTGTGTGTAGAATTCCTGCCTATCAAGGAAGCAAAGAGGTAAATCCTGGTATCCTGAAGACAGTGTTGATAAAGGCAGCAAGGATATAGGCCGCAGCACTGGATGGTTTATAGCATCTGTGCCTAAAGATATAGGCCTGTACTGTAAACCGTTCTCAGTTGCTCTAGCAACTGAATGCAAACAGGCTTAGATGCAATGGCAGTGTTGGGTGGGTTAAGAACCCTCTCATCCGATCTCGCAGCACAGCAGGGTGAAACCATGACCTTCTGTTTTGGAGGGGGGGCCCCCTTTGTCAGTCCTCTTGTAGGGCAGTGTAGATGACAATGACCTGGTCTGCCTGCTCGCAGGTTCCACTAACCTGCCGCCTCAGGATGATCAGCTCTCTGGTGCCTCTGTAATGTATGTCACGTACCTTGGTGGAGAGCCTGACTTCCGTAGGAGGAGACTTCTCATACAACTCTGGCTTACTGACCACTGGAGTGGAGACAGCAGTCAATGAGCACAGTGGGGTACGAGTGCCTGGTGGAAGCCGTAGAGGCTGACAGGTTTCCAGATGCGGGTCAGTGAAGATCTTCACCAGATGTGCTGCAGATGGTGACAGCTGGGCACTAGGTACAGGAAGGCAACCCTGGATACTGGATACAGCAGACTGGAGCAGGTGAGACAAGCCGGGTCAGTACAGGAACATCCGATATATCAGATAGTAGGCAGAGAATGGTCAGGTCATAAGCCGATGATTCAGCAACGTTAAGCAGGCAGTAAGAATCGATAAGCAAGGTCAGGCAAGCCGGGATCAGGGTGGGAGAAGGCAGGGTAGTCAGAACAAGCTGGGTCTATTCCAGATAACAGATTGCAGGTAACACAGAAGCACAGGATAAGCTGCAGATCAGATAGCGCTGTCTAAGTGCAGCTGCTGTCTCTTTAAAGGGCCATTGGCACCAATGCATTAACGAGCGCGCGCCCGACGCGTGCCCCCGTGCACCGCTGGCATCCCGTTTGTAAGATTCCTGTGGGCACCCATGCATGCAGGCGCATACGTCTATGTGCTGGATTGTGTCCCTGACAGCCTCTGTAACCTCCTGGCTCAACTCAATCCAGGCTGGCCCTGTGTGGATCCACTCTGCTCTTTTTCTCACGTCCAACCTCCAGCATAGTCTCTCCCATCTCCCCCCATGTTCCCAGGCTTTTCCATTTTTAAATGCCCCCGCCCCTTTGCCAGTCCTCATGGGTGGTGTTAGCTCAGCTTTAGCTAATCTGGATGAAAGATTCCTGCTTACAGCATACAAGTCCCAGAGTCCCCCATCATTTCTGTATGAGTTGTGTGATAACTAAGTTACAGGACACTGCTATTTTGTGGCAAAAAACAGTTCTGCAAAACCATCACAATGCACAGTGTTAAAGCTGGGTGTTTGATTTCTCCCACCTGCTTCTGGAAGAAGCTTCCGGAATGTAGGGCAGGGAGAGTCAAATGTTCATTATTATTTATCGTGCTTTGGTCAAACCCTGGAGCCAGCCAAGATTCCAACAGTTAATGGGCAGGTTGAATGTACACTTGGATACAACCTGCCTGGCAGTTTCTCTTGCGATTTTATAATCCCTGGCTTCTCCCATCAGTCTTAATTTTTTATTTAACTTTATTGCTATTGCTTCCAATGTTTCTGCTGACCTCTAATGCAGCTAATCAAGCACACCCAATGCTTGATTGGCTGCTACAGCTAAGGAATTACAACTCTGAAATTAGAGGTGACAAAATCATTGTCACATATGGGTTAATTTATCACAGAGGAGATCCGGGGACAGATGTTCCTTGATCTTCTTTGTATTTAGCTATCCTGGCCATTTACTGCTGCCCCAGACTCCCTGGAGGAACAAGAGAGCCGGGGAACCACCGTGGACAGGGGCGATCCTTCTCACTATCCCTAAAAGTGATTGGGAGATTGTAGAGTTGCATATATCAGCCAAGAGATTTGTTTAACTACTTCACATCCACCAAGTGTATAAAAATGTCCTGGATTGAAGTAGTCCGTACTTTTGGAGCAGTGTTTCTTGTCAAGACATTCTTTAAAATTATGTACAATCTCAAGGAACTACATTCTATAATGTAAATTAACTAAGAGTTGTACATATTGCAGCAACATCTACACACATGGACCACCTAACATTAGAAGTGATTGTTTCCTCTACCCTTGCAAACTGGTATTGACCAGTATTCTGGCGTTTCTAGTCTCCCTCAATTTCTCTAACTTCTGTGACCCCCCAGTGTTGAAAGGGGCAAACAAAGATGCCGTGCAGGCACCCAAAGTCCTCGCTAGCCGATGACATCATTGGTTGTTGCCATTGGTGGATGCCAGTGTCTTGCCCGCACAGTGCCCAAGGATGTAATGCCACACACTAAAAACCTGTGGCTTTGTGTAACAAAAAAGGCAGGCTTGACCCATTTACTGGCCTGTTGACAATTTTTGGGCAATTTGTGGCAATTTTTAGGCATTTTTGAAATGGGCTGCTCTAGTGATTGAAGCTTTTAAGCAGGCCTAGGTTGTCCTTTACCTGGTCTTACAAAGGAATTCAGGTTTTCTAGGGGTTACTACACCATTCGAGAGGTATAAAATTACCTAATGGGTTTTAGGATTGCTCCAAGACATCCTCTACTACACTTATCCCTGGGTAATGTACCAGGCATATCCAATTTAAAAGATTCAGGGCACCTTTAACTATACCTGGTATATTAGCCATGGATAACTGTAAAGGATTCCCATGACACCTTGACTGCTATCTCCCAGTTCAAAGAAACCGCAGCATTTCTGGGGTGGATCTGTAGCTTTTGGCCAAGGTAAATACCAAGCTAACGGTTCAGGTGCTCTCTACTCTACTGCTTCTCACAGCAGAAATGTCCTATATCGTAGCATGGACCTTCATAAAGCTATTGTATAACAAAGTTGTTCTCAGGATTACATGAGAATAACTTAACGATTTTATCTCCCTCCAGAAGCCTATAAACCGTGTCAGTTTTAGGTCCTGAGTTCAGGCAGGGAACCGGTCACCCACTATGGGGGTCTTTACACCAGAACGCTAGATTGACATTTCAGCTCCGGCAAGAAAAGCATACAAGTGAATAGTGGTACATGCAGCTATTCCTAAGAGAAAATATTGCATTATTATGATCACTTTAGAATGGAGATTTATATTCTTACAAATGCCCATGGGCTTTGACCCTGTGAATTGAATAAAAAAAAAAAAAAAAACAGGTAGGATTTTTTTGACAGAGACCCCAATAGTTCCTTCTGTCATAACTGCTTCTCCCTGCCTGTCAGCAATAAGGTTCCCCAAGCTGCGCATGAGCTGCTCCGCATCCATTTATGGCACCACTGCTGTGGTGATGTGACTCCTGTGCACACGCGGGAGTGATATCATCGTTGCGTGGCCAATCAAGTGGCTGAATAGTCCGAACCTCGAAGGAAGACCGGGAGAAGATGGAAAGGCCCATGACCAGAGGAAGCACTGACAGCGCTGGAGAGGATAGCTTGCTGGATAAGTCTGTCATAATGTGTTTATATGATGTGCATACTAGCACATAGCTCCTGGGGACACATTTAAAAAATAAAAAAAAAGTGCGTATTTTAATTAAACTTTAACAGAAACCTTTTTTGTAAATCTGTTGCAAACTTTCTTACACAGAGACTGTCAATAACAGGACTTCCTTTGTACGCTGACAATGCGGAGCTACTGCTTCACAATGAGCAACAGTGTTTTCAGTCTCCTGTGTGAGCGCTTTCAGTTGGCCTTTGAGCTGCTTATCTGAAAGATCTAATAGTGAATGAGACAATCCTAAATGCTACAGAGAGTTGCGCTACGTAATGACATTGTGCCCCTCTCTGAGTTAAACCTTGATGCCCTGGGCTCAGAGGAAGTGAGTAGAGTGACTGTGAGCATCCCTCAACCATAAAATCGAGCAGCGCTGGCTCAGTGACCAGCCAGAGCTTCATTTTTATTTTACAGTCATGCTGTGGACTGAAGTAGCTTTTTTTGCAAGTTAGAATTGGGCTTTAAGGTTAGGTAAAGTATTAAGCCAAAAGTAAATGTTTAAGGGTAGGTGGAGGGGTGGGTGTATGGGTGCTTGCAGTTAAAATTTACACTTGTTTTTAGCATCTAACACCCTGCACCTACAGTATCTCACAAAAATGAGTACACCCCTCACATTTTTGTAAATATCTTATTCTATCTTTTCATGTGACAACACTGAAGAAATAACACTTTGCTACAATGTAAAGTAGTTAGTGTACAGCTTGTATAACAGTGTAAATTTGCTGTCCCCTCAAAATAACTCAACACACAACCATTAATGTCTAAACCGCTGGCAACAAAAGTGAGTACACCCCTAAGTGAACATGTCCAAATTGGGTGCAATTAGCCATTTTCACTACCTGGTGTCATGTGACTCGTTAGTGTTACAAGGTCTCAGGTATGAATGGGGAGCAAGTGTGTTAAATTTGGTGTTATCGCTCTCACTCTCTCATACTGGTCACTGGAAGTTCAACATGGCACCTCTTGGCAAAGAACGGTGTCAAGCATGTGTGGTGGCAACCAGGTGAGGAGTACAAAGACAAGTGTGTCTTGCCTACAGTCAAGCATGGTGGTGAGAGTGTCATGGTCTGGGGCTTGATGAGTACTTCCGGCACTGGGGAGCTACAGTTCATTGTCGGAGTACATGTTGGCATTCATGGTTCCCTCATACTGAAACAGAACATGATCCCCTCCCTTCGGAGACTAGGCCGGAGGGCAGTATTCCAACATAATAACCCCAAACACACCTCCAAGATGACCACTGCCTTGCTAAAGAAGCTGAGAGCAAAAGTGATGGACAGGCCAAGCATGTCTCCAGACCTAAACCCTGTTGAGCATCTGTGGGGCATCATCTAACGGAAGGTAGAAGAGCGCAGGGTCTCTAACATCCACCAGCTCCGTGATGTCGTCATGGACAAGTAGAAGAGGATTCCAGTGGCAACCTGTGAAACTCTGGTGAACTCCATGCCCAATAGGGTTAAGGCAGTGCTGGAAAAATAATGGCGGCCACACAATACTGACGCTTTGGGCCCAATTTGGACATTTTCACTTAGGGGTGTACTCACTTTTGTTGCCAGCGGTTTAGACATTAATGGCTGTGTTGAGTTATTTTGAGGGGACAGCAAATGTACACTGTTATACAAGCTGTACACTCACTACTTTACATTGTAGCAAAGTATCATTTCTTCAGTGTCGTCACATGAAAAGATATAATAAAATATTTACAAAAATGTGAGGGGTGTGCTCACTTTTGTGAGATACTGTAAATATCTTTCGCCAGTGCATTAATGCTCAGTTACAGTATAAATGTAATATGGACAGATATTGATACAGGGACCCCTGCAAGGTTGCAGGACCAGTGCTCAGAATGAAGGAGTACAGGGACTACAAGGTAGCAGGATCAGTGCTCAACATGAAGAAATAATTTGTAACTTCTCCCAAAGGTAATGTAATGTATCAAAGTCCAAGGAAACTGAGCTTCGGTAAAGGATCACGGTTGAAATTAGTCATTTGTTGTGGCATTTCCTGGTTCCAAGTCCTCCATTACAGATGTCTATGGACTAATCACATTCTGGCACCACTCCACAGTGCTCTAGGTCCTGCTCTACCCTGCTTGTCTTGGCCATGTGCCCACCGTAGGATAAACCTCTCAGTAGGATTGATCCTGCCATTTCCTACACTTGGGGGGTTCTTGGGTACAACCGCAATCTGTTTATAAGATACCTTGTAAATGTGCCCAGCTTCTTGAAGCCTCAACATGTGTCAAAGCCCAAACTGATTTCTACTGGCGATTCCTTCCTTCCAATGCTGCCCTTTTTAAAGGATAGCCACTGTTCACTGTGCCAACACCTAACCTTTTAATATTAGTTGTCCAAATAAGTAAAGCATGACCAAAGGATTGGCAGTTGCTTACTACATGAATATGGACTCGGACACAAATATTGTAATACAATATGGTTATACAAGAAAAAAGATATCTAGTAATATCAGTGGAATTTTCATGAAGGCTTTGGCCACCAAAAAGCTTATAAGCACCATATCAAGTTTGCAAACAGTGCGGAGCCAGGACAACACTGCTGCAGGAGACATGCCTGCAAATAGAACTTAAATGTTTTGTTTATTCTGCATACATCAGTTCTAGCACATGCATAGTTTTATAAAATGAAAAAATTAAAAGTTTTATTCTATTTAACCCCTTTTTAACTTTTAACTCCTCCCTTTCTTAACCCTGTTATTCCTACACCCTAAGCCAATCGCAATTCATCTCAGCTTTGAAGTTGGGGAAATACTTAAGGTTCCAGAGGACAGAGCCAATCCTAGGCGGGTGCACCGCGCCCAGGCAGGGGGAGGGGGGTGCACCGAAGCTCAATTGACACTTGCTTATATTCAGCAGCAGTGGCTCAGGTTTACTCACACAATGCTTCAGTATTTGTTCCGGCTGGCTGAGACCCTCTTGTTGCACCACTAGCCTCTACTGCCTGCACTAGTTGCTAGGATCACCTGCCGCCTGGCATCTAGCAACCAGTGACGTCACGAGGAGAGCGAGGCCAAGGCCCCATCATTCAGAACGGAGGAGGGTTTAACTTCTTCCTCCTCCACGCCTAGTGAATTTTTGGCTTCACCCACCTTCTCCCTCCATCTTCTTCAGCGCGGCTGCATGCATTTCTCAGAGCCTGAGGGAAGGGAGATTAGAGCATGTCTGAAGAGTTGACCTGCACCTGTCCTGCCTGAGGTGAGGCGGATGAATTAAAACGTGTGTGTGTGTGTGTGTCATTAGGGAGCATGAGCCAGCAGCAGATGACACCAGATGGGAGGAGGTGGTCAAAAGGATGGATCTCAGAGATTCATGCTGGGAATTGTAGTCCCTCGCTTTTGGGGATGTGAACCCCCCCCAAAAGTGAAGGACTACTACAGGTCCCAGCATGAACCCCTCAGAGCTGAGGATGTATCACACCCTGCCCCCCCAACTAGTGAAGGACTACAGGTCCTGCTGTCCTAGCATGAGCCCCTCAGAGCTGAAGAGGTATCCTCCGGCCCCCCAACTAGTGAAAGACTACAGATCACAGCATGAACCAGTGAGATATAAGGGGTTACATCCTTAGATCTCAGGGGTTCATGTTGGGACTCGTAGTCCATCACTTTTTTTCGGGGGGGGGATCACATTCTTAAATCTCAGGGGCTCATGTTGGGACTTGTCCTACCACTAGTTGGGGGTGGGCGGGTGTCACTTACTCAGCTCTGAGGGGTGCATGCTGGGACTTTTGGGGGATGTAACCCTCCCAAAAGTGAAGGACTGCAAGTCCCAGCATGAACCCCTCAGAACTGAGGATGTATTACCCACCCCCACCCCCAAGTAGTGGAGGACAACAAGTCCGAATAAGCGTATATTGATTGGTTTGCGCAAAAGTTACAGCGTCTACAAACTATGGGATGTTTTAATGTTTTGTTTTTTTTTACTAGTAGAGGTGGCAATCAGCAACTTATGGCGGGATCCGTTGCCATAGAAAGATTTGTAAAGGGGAGGAGTTAGTAACATGACCACGCCCATTTGGGCACCAGAGATCTTTCTGCACCCAGGCGTCTGTGACCCTAGGATTGGCCCTGCCGGAGGAGCCTGTTCCAGCACTGTTGTGTGCAAAGGTTTATACATAAACTTTGTCATTGGTAATGGGAATTGTAGAAGACTTCTTGAGGACATATATTTAAAAAAGCAGACCACTTGCCTGCCTTGTGTGATGACACTTTTCAACTTGGTACTACTATCATTTTTTTTTTCTTTTTTACTGGATGTTGAAACATAAAATGAAGTTTACAATATGGGAAACGTAAACCCTATACTATACTTTTTCTACAATTTGTTTTCTACTATTTTTGTATTAATATTACCAGGAAAGTCTAACCACACCCTGTTATTTTCTTTAGGCTTTTTCTGCCTTCTATTACACCTTCAATTTCTTGAATCTGACCTATGGGCAGCCATTGAGTATCGCCAACAGTTCTGTCTGGAATTATTGCACTCGCGAGTGGAATGAGGTACAGTAAAGCCTGATTGAATGGCACAGAGGCAGGGCTGGATTTCCATCACTGGAGCCTATAGGCCTAACGCCAGGGCTGGCCCAAGACATTGTGCTGCCTGGATCCAAGAATGAAATGCTGCCTGCCACCCCCCCACCCCCCCCAAAAAAAATCATGCCCACTAAAAGGCCCCCACATCTATTTTATATCGCAATAATTAAAACTAAAATTAAATGTATCAGGAAGTCAGGTTCACATGCAACAGCACCTTGTCAATATGTAAAATTATGACCTACTATTATGTTAAATTCCAAGGGGCGGGCTAGTGTAGTATATAGACAGGCTAGGGTACTAGAAGGATGGGCTAGGGTAGTATGTAGACATACTACCCTAGCCTGTCTATATACTACCCTAGCCCATCCTTATACTACCCTAGCCTGTCTATATACTACCCTAGCCTAAGGATGGGCTAGGGTAGTATATAGACAGGCTAGGGTATTATAGGGGCAGGCGGAGTGGCCCGAGGGGCAGTTGTCACCATGACACACAACTACGGGAAAAAATATCTTGGTCGTTGATTTGCTGGGGAAATAGAAGAGGAGAGGCAGCGGTGGTTCAATTTTCTACCCTTCTCAAAGTGTTGCCTGGATCCAATGGACCCACTGGATCCCATGGTATTGAGAACATTATAGTTTGACTCCTAACCTGGCCTAGAATATTACAACAATGTAAAAAAAAAGGTTCATATGAAAAAGCCATATTTATACAAATGATTTGGGGGGGGGGGTTTCATATAAACCCCAGTGTACATAGTCTAATTGGTCCAATAAAGACACAGCTCCTGTAAACTAACCCTTTATGTCCTAACCATGTGCTCCTGTTGTCTCCAGCTCAATGCTAGTTTCCCTGGTGAGAACAAGAAGCGACTGTTGGAGTACTGTACCTCGGCAATGTACATACTGACTCTGTTGGTGGACGGGTACAATTTTACCAGCGAGTCGTGGAATAACATACGTTTTGCAAACCAGGTGTGTATACGTGTACCTACAGATATGCAATTCTATGAATCCTATCTACTGTGTAGTGTGATAAGCTATTATCAGTCACCGGTTGTTTCATCCTATAGTTTTTATGGCAGAACAAGGTCAGCTTAGGGAATCTATATATAGATACTCTACGCTATGCATGTACATGAAATGTAAGCATAGTCCTATTTATATTTGTTGGTGACATTATTGCCATTGGCCTTGTCATTGTAAAGACTAAAGGTATGTTTTTTTGTTTTTTTTTTTACCTTAATGCAATTTCTGCATTAAGGTAAAAAATCTTTTACATGCAGCTTCCCTACCCCCCAAATACTTGACTGAGCCTGATCTCTATCCAGCACTGTGTCTGGGAGCAGCGCCTCACTCCACACTCCCTCCTCACTGGACTCAGAGCAGTGGAAGCCATAGGTTCCTGCTGTTGCCAATCAAATCCAGTGATGAGGAAGCGGGCGGGACCAAGTTGCATTATGTGTGTCAGTAGATGCACACAGTGCGGCTCAGAATCGAGCCTGCATGAGTGACCCCATAGCAAACCGCTTGCTATGGGGGTACTCAAAAGGTATGAGGAGTCAGGAACACCAGTGCGGGGACCTCAGAAAAGGAGGATCAGGGCTGTTCTGTGCAAAACCATTTCACAGAGCAAGTAAGTAAAGCATTAAGTAAGAAGAACAGAAAAAAACCTTTACAATCACTGTGCGTTTACTTTATCAGGAAGATAGTTCCTTGCTGACCTCTAGTGGCAAAAATAGTAAATCTCCCGACACTGTTAAATAGTTGCCTATTTAGGTTGATTAAACTTGACTAAAAAAAATGTATTTGGTTGAAAAGAAGCCAAAAACTCTTATAAAGTGGTGTCCAATTTGCTGCAACAGAGAAAACATTCTTTCCTGATCTCCTAAGGCAACCAGACTCCCTTGAGCAACATCCTGCAATGTTTTCCCAACAAATGTTAGTAGCAATTTATATTTGTACATTTAGAAACCTGCTCAGCCTTTTTTATAAGTCTACATGGTCAGCTAAATCCAATTCCTGCACAAAATGATTCCACAATTTCCCAGCAATACCAGTAAAGGGTAAAGACAAAAAATAGTACTGCGCATATGAAAAGATTATTCAGTGTGAAAAAAAGCTGCACCACAAATGAGAGATATTACCACAAAAAGGCAAGAAACAAAATAAAAGTGTGTTTTGTGCTACAGTGATTGATATCAAAAATACAGATTTTTTTTTTTATAAACCGTCCAGAAAAATCAGTCTCTCAAATGGACCATAATGGTCAAATGGCAAACTCCATGATTCAATTGTGGATAAGGTTATCCGATTCCTTCACCATGTGAACATGCCACCACCACAATAGGTTGGATTCAGCTGGTGAAATTTTAGGATGGGGGGCGCCAGACCCCGCCCTTCCTCTTTGACCCCACCCACTTCTCATAAGCTCCACCCTTGTAGATTCCACCCATTGTGTCAGGAGTATACAGCCCAGCATTCCCAGATAAGGGATTATACAGGATCACCAGAAAAGGTGTGTGTGTATATACAGCATCACCAGAGAGGGGTATATAGCATCACCAGATAGGGGTATATACAGCATTCCCAGAAAAAGTGTATATACAGCATCACCAGATAGGAGTATATACAGCATTACCAGAGAGGGGTATATAGCATCACTAGAGAGGGGTATATACAGCATCGCAGATTCCCCGGTCATCAAAGTCCCGCACTTACCCCATCTAAGAAGCAGGGCAAGCAGGCATCCAGCGAGCTGGAGCATGCTGTCTGTGCATCCCCCTCCTCCTCCGAGAAAGGCATCCAATAGGATCGTCTGACTTCTCAGCCAATCGGGTAACATACCCGCGCTTCCTGATTGGCGGAGAGGAGATTCAGTGCTAGAAAAGCAAACATTCAGTTGCTTTTCTAACACATGTGAGTGGGCTTGCGGCGCCATGCTTGGCGGCGCGAGCCACTCTATTTTGAAACCTATTAGAGCTTATGGCTCTAATCAGGTGCTTCAAACCCCCCCCGCTGATGTCATTCATGCGGCCGGTGTCCTGAAGGGGCTAGCCACATAAATGGGGGCATGAATCTATCCATTAGCGTAGAGTGGGGTGGTGAGGACAGAGGGGGTGGCGCCCCTTAATAGTTCAGACGGGGCCGCCCCAGAGAGTCCTGGACCCTTTATTGCGAAGGGTCAAACAGGCTTGATATGTCCTGATAAGGGTCATCAACAGGGTATGTACAACCAGTAAAGGGTCCTTTCCATATGCAAAGGTCCTAAATTTTTTATTTTTTTTCTCCCCTCTCAGAACACCTTTATGTACTGAACATCTCTCCATATGCAAAGGTCTAATTTTTTTTTTTTCCCTGTGTCTATTTATCACCTTTCCAACTAGTTTTCTATATAAATCATTAAAGTATTTATACAGTGCCTTGAAAAAGTATTCACACCCATTGACATTTTCCACCTGTGTGTCATTTAATCTCTGTATAAATACAGCTATTCTGTGAAGGCCTCATAGGTTTGTTAGAGAATCTTGGTTAACAAACAGCTTCATGAAGGCCAAGAAACACACCAGACAGGTCAGGGATAAAGTTGTGGAGAAGATTAAAGCAGGGTTAGGTTAAAAAAAAAATATCCCAAGGTTTGAACATCTCACTGTTCAATCCATCATCTGAAAATGGAAAGAGCATGGAAAAAATGCAAACCTACCAAGACATGGCCGTCTACCTAAACTGATAGGCCGGGTAAGGAGAGCATTAATCAGAGAAGCAGGCAAGAGGCCCATGGTACCTCTGGAGAGATCAGGTAGAAGAATCTGTCCACAGGCCTTTATAGAAGAGTGGCAAGAAGAAAGCCATTGTTGAAAGAAAGCCATAAGAAGTCCTGTTTGCAGTTTGCGAGAAGCCATGTGGGGGACACAGCAAGCGTGGAAGAAGGTGTGCTCTGGTCAGATGAGACCAAAATTGAGCTTTTTGGCCTAAAAGCAAAACACTACATGTGGTGGAAAACGAACACTGCATATCACCCTGAACACACCATCCCCACCGTAAAACATGGTGGTGGCAGAATCATGTTGTGGGGTTGCTTTTCTTCAGCAGGGAGAGGGAAGCTGGTCAGAGTTGATGGGAAGATGGATGGAGCCAAATACAGGGCAATCTTAGAAGAAAACCTGTTCATCTGCAAAAGACTTGAAACTGGGGTGGAGGTTCACCTTCCAGCAGGACAACGACCCTAAATATACAGCCAGAGCTACAATGGAATGGTTCAGATCAAAGCATATTCATGTGTTAGAATGGCCCAAAGTTCAGACCTAAATCCAATTGAAAATCTGTGGCAAGACTTGAAAATTGCTGGTCACAGACACTCTCCGTCCAATCTGACAGAGCTTGAGCTATTTTGCAAAGAAGAATGGGCAAAAATTTCACTCTCTAGATGTGAAAACCTGGTAGAGACATTCCCAAAAAGACTTGCTGCTGTAATTACAGTGAAAGGTGATTCTACAAAGTATTGACTCAGGAGAGCTGAATACAAATACACACCACACTTTTCACATATTTATTTGTAAAAAAAAAATATAAAACAATTTTATCATTTTCCTTCCACTTCACAATTGTGCCACTTTGTGTTGATCTATCAGATAAAATCCCAATAAAATACATTTACATTTTTGGTTGGAACATGACAAAATGTGGAAAATTTCAAGGGGTATGAATACTTTTTCAAGGCACTGTACAAGGTGATCAAATGCCCTTTTTAATTGCCTCTTCCCAACTTTCTAATAAGTTCTCAGAATAAAAGTAACCCTTTATAGTTTTTCTTCACAATCAGACTTTGTTACTCCACCCCAACAACTATCAACTAATCCAAGTTTGGGGGTCATTAAGATGTGCGTGTTGCAGGACAAAGGTGTCAAAACACGTGTCTCCACGTGTTCCCCAAAACATTGCAACTTACATTGTGGTGTGCTGTGTTGCTAAGAGGGTTATGTGCATTTTCTTGGCCACTGCAATGTGTTGACAGCCTATACATCAATGAATGGGCTGCAGAAACACGATGCATGTTAATTTGTGTTTTTAATACGTGTAACTTAAACACGCCACAACCATTTCAAGCTAAGAGAATGACTGACTGTTTTCCAAGTCAGACAACAACAGTTCAATTGGGGAACCATTATGTATATATCCGCTGCTTCTGACATCTGAAGACACCCTTAACTTTTAGGACCTATCGCCAATCTTTCCAGCACTGGGGTTGTCCGCATAGGACATAATTGTGCACAGCCCACTGGGATGAACACACATTTTTATGCTATAATTCTTCAACTTGTGTATAGGTAACTTTACAGTAAGTGTTCTGTTATAGCAGGGTTTTTCAACTTTTTTTCAGTCAAGGCACCCTTTAAAAATTATGGACAATCTCAAGGTACCCCTATTATAAAATGTAAAAAACGATTCTAATAGTTTTACATAATGCAGCAATACCCATACATGTAACACACCCAACGTTAGAGGTGATTTCTTTTTCCAAAGCAAATATACTTTTGCAAACTGATGCATACTAGTATTCCAATGTTTCTGTTCTCCATCACTTAGCTAATGTGACCCCAATGCTGATGGAGAGAAGCAGGGAAGGGTCAAACAAGGATGCTATGCAGATGCCTGACATCCTCCTTATTAATTTATAATGCCATTGATTGTTAGGATGGCGGCAGCTAGAAAGTTGTAATGGTGCAATGAAAACCTGTGGCTTTGTGCAACTAAAAGGCAGCCTTCGTCCACACGCCGGCTTGTATACAAATTTTAGGCACTTTTTAGGCATTTTGCCAAGGCCCCCCTGAAGAAACCTAAAGGCACCCAGGGTGCCTGGGCAACCTGGTTGAAAAAGGCTGTGTTATAGTATGTATTTGACCCAAAACACCCCAGGTTATGCAAACACATCTTATTTTATGTTTTCCTCAGGCTGGCAATGCTGACGTCGGATGGACTTTGGGTTACATGCTGAACATGACAAATAAGATCCCATCAGAAGGCCCCAGTTTTCTGAAGGCTCACATTTACAACCTCTGGGTGGCTGCCATTTTCTTCATTGTGCTGAGCGTGGCAGCTGGACTGGTGGCTGCTCCGCTACATTGTTACTTCCGGAATGCTTGCTCAGGCCAAGAGGGATGGAAATGAGGCCACGATGACGCACAGGATAACCATGACTAAAAAAAACTGGACATTATTAATTTATAGTGGCTACCCTACTTGTCCCACTGGTAACTTATTTTTCTTTGTGTTTTTTGATCTGTTCCATTAAGACTTTTTACTTTAAAACTCACTGGAGAAATTTCATGGGGATGGACTGCGATCTAATGCTTATGATTAAGTATTTCTGCTGAACAAGTTTTGGGAAATAAGTATCACTGAGAGGTCTAAAAACTGGGTGGCTATGACAACCACTTCAAACACTTGGGCAATATTATACACAGGTGATCTAAGGCAATCTCCCTGTAGGGGGGTACTCTATTTGGCACCTGATGCCTCACCCAACTTATTTACGCACAATATAAAGCGTAACTCCACTTTTGTTGATTCCAGATTGCAGATTCCTACTTTCTGTTGCTCTAAAGCAGTGGTTCTCAACTCCGGTCCTCGGGACCCCCCAACAGGCCAGGTTTGCAGGATAACTGAAATCCATCACAGGTTATATAATTTGCTGCTCAGTGATTGCAGTGTTCTAGTCTGCATCTCCCCAAGGTAATACTTAAAATCTGGCCTGTTGGTGGGTCCCGAGGACCGGAGTTGAGCACCACTGCTCTAAAGAAATAGCTTTTTGTCTGTCCGTGTGCAGAGTGAATCTGTATGGTAGTGGTTTTATAATTATCAATCAACTGCTGCCCTTGCAGGGCTCTAATTAGGAAATTGACAAGGTCTGCACCCCTTTAGACGTGATTTCCCATTGATCTCACCAAAAACGACAGGGGAGGCCAAACATCTGACTTGTATCTTAGTGCAGATGTCAGGGAAAACAAGTAAACCAATCACACAAACCATAAATTACATTTCTAGGGAAGTTCTGTACACCATCTGTGTACAGAATGCCTCCAGGTAGCCATATTACATTGCATTTTACAGAAAATTACAGGGCTGCAGATTGAAAAGGAAAGGGGATTTTTAATAACCTTCAATTACAATATGACTTAAGTCACAATTGTATACTCTGTATATTTTTATTTTTTTTTTTATTTGCTCATTTTTTTTCTCATGAGAGTGGAGTTATCCTTTAAAGCAGACTTTCCAAGAAAATGGAAGGGCTGTTTTTTTTTTGCCGGCTCTCTGTGATCTCTACAAATGGCTTTAAAAAGTCTTTGGTCAATAAGCACAATATACCTGATCTTAAATGTACGGTTCTTTTTGTAGACGTGGATGTCGTCACCTTGCCTTGCGGCATAATTGGGTGCTCAATCTTGCCTGAATGCACTCCAGCTCAGCTTTTCTAGGAAGCTTGGTGATATCACCCACACTTAGAAAACATTTAGAGCCAGGGCTGAGGCAACTTTTTTTTTTTTTAACGGAGAACCGTTTCTTGGTTAATTGCTTTTTAAAGCCATTTGTGTTTAGCAAAAAACAGACTTTCCATGAAAGGCCAACTTTAGCCAAAACCTTTTTGCTTTCGATAGAATAGAAAATCATTTTTTTTAAACCTGTCTGTGAAGTTAAGGGAATTTTTTCCAATGGGAACAGAGTAGAGAAGAACTTCTGATCATTTTATTGTGTCTGTGCGTCCCTGTCCTGCTGACTGGACACTTGTTTCTTGTGCGGGCATCACAGGACCAGAAGTGAAGGAAAATCTCCCCAGTGGGGTCAACAGAAGGGAGGAAGGACCGTTCTAGCAATGTAAAAGGCCAAGCTCAGCCTTTCACAGTTGTGCCGTAGTTGCATTAGGACCTGAATGACAGTGAAAACCTGACTGGGTTTGAATTCTGATCTCTTCCTTTAAAAATGTGAACTGGAGATTTAACATTTTGAATTATTTTGCGTTCTATTTTATTTTTAAGCATGGTTTTTCACCACTTGCTACTATCCAAATATGGCGCACAAGCTGTGAAAATTTGGGGAGCCTCTATACCAGTCATTTTGATCTATAATCAGGAAAACACAGTGCAATGCTTTGACCAGCTTGAAGAAAAAGTGTCAGCAGGGCTGATTTAAATGTATACTACAGAATGTATTCTGTTGGTTCAGAGCTAAATAAACTGACTACTCGATGTGTGTTCACCTGTTTTATTTTTACTAGATTGTAGGGAATAAAGGCTTAAAAATGTTACACACAAATGCATTGTGAACACTGCACTCTTTTTCCATTCAAAACCTGAAGAAAAAGGTTTCACATTTGTTATTCCTTTACAGAGGGTGAAGAAAAAAAACTTTTCCAAAAAGTGGCAGTGTCTGCATTTTTCTTTACAAACTCAATACTGTAGGGGTCTGCAACCGTTCTAAACAAAGGGCCCGTTTACTGTCCTTCAGTCTTTAGGGGACCATTGGGAGTAGTAATTGCGCCCCATCACTGGTGTCAGCGGGAGAAATTGTGCCGTGTCATTGGGAGAAAGAAACTGTACCCAACCGCTGATGTCATTGGGAGGAATTATACCCCATTGGTGTCTTTGGGAGGAATTATACCCCATTGGTGTCATTGGAAGAAATTGTGCCCCTTCATAGGGGTCAGTGGGGGGGAATTACGCCCTATTACTTGTATCTGTGGATAAAAAAAATTGTGCCCCAAGGGCCAGATAAAAGCAAGCAAAGGCCCACAGTTTGGAGACCCCCTGTACAGTATAAACTGAAAAATGCTTGAAGATTTTTCTTTCCTGTGAATCACTGAACGAATATTTGGTTGTATAACGACTGTTTCTGAGAACTGCTTCACATCTTGGTTACATGAAGTCGATCAACTTCTTACACCTGTGAACAGGTATTCCAGCCCAGGACGATTGCACTACATTACTCCGCATTTCTTGGTTTTACCTCAAAAACAGCATTTTTTTATGCCGCCCTACAAGTTTTCTATTGCAATAAAGTTCAGGGATTGGGCAAGCCACTCCATAATGTTTATCTTGTTGGTCTGGAACTAAGATGCTGGTAGCTTACTGGTGTGTTTTGGGTCATTGTCTTGTTGACACATCCGTTTCAAGGGCATTTCTTCTTCGGCATAAGGCAAAGTTACCTCTTCAGGTATTTTAAAGTATTCAAACTGATCCATGATCTCTGATATGCGGCCCAACACCATAGTACAGTGCATCCGCAAAGTATTCACAGTGCTTCACTTTTTTCTCTTTTTCTTATGTTACAGCCTTATTCCAAAATTGATTAAATTCATTATGTTCATCAAAATTCTACAAACAATACCCCATAATGACGATGTGAAAGAAGTTTGTTTGAAATCTTTGCAAATTTATTAAAAATAAAAAAAATTCACATGTACAGAAGTATTCACAGCCTTTTCTCAATACTTTGTTGAAGCACCTTTGGCACCAATTACAGCCTCAAGTCTTTTTAAGTATAAGGCCCCTTTCACACATACGGACCGTTTGTCCGTTTTTCATCCATCCGTTGACGGATGAAAAACGGACATTAATGCAACTCTATGGAAAAACTGATGACAACTGATAATCAGCTATTTTCATCAGTTTTCATCCGCTTCTGTCAGCATCCGTTTTTTTGAACGGATGAAAGTCCTATTTTTCATCCGTCAAAAAAACGGATCGGACGAAAAACGGATGTAAACTGACGAACGGTCAGTTTTTCATCCGTTTTTGCATTGGTAGTGAATGTAAAAAAAAACTGATGAAAAACTGATGACCACTGATGAAAAAACGGATGAAAAACGGATGAAAAAACGGATGAACTGATGAACTGATGAACGGTCCGTGTGTGTGTGAAAGGGGCCTAATGCTACAAGCTTGGCACAACTATTTTTGGGCAGTATTTCACATTTTTCTTTGCAGGACTTATCAAGCTCCATCAGGTTGGGTGGGGAGCGTTGGTGCACAGCCATTTTCAGATCTCTCCAGAGATGTTCAATCTGGTCCAAGTCTGGGCTCTGGCTGGGCCACTCAAGGGCATTCACAAAGTTGTCCCGTAGCCACTCCTTTGTTATCTTGGCCGTGTACTTGGGGTCATTGTCCAGTCTAAGGTCCAGAGCACGCTGGAGCAGGTTTTCATCAAGGATATCTGTACATGTCTGCAATCATCTTTCCCTTGATCCTGACTAGTCATGGTCTGAGAGTCCTTCAGGTGCCTTTTGGCAAACTCCAAGCAGGCTGGCATGTGCCTTTTACTGAGGAGTGGCTTCCTCATGGACATTTTACTATACAGGCCTGATTGGTGAAGTGCTGCAGAGATGGTTGTTCTTCTGGAAGGTTCTTCTCTCTCCACAGAGAAA
>BLSH010555640.1:1540662-1552230 GCA_018402905.1 Glandirana rugosa
TTTAACGTGCGTTTTTAATGTAACAGGTGAGTCTAGAGGTCCACATTCCCGAGAATATTTAATCACGACGCCGTTCGTCTCCGGGTGAATCTTAGGGATCTCGTCCAGATAGGCAATCTGGGAAGGGGTCTATTGTAGAGGAGGTACTCCCGTTTTAGGGTCGATCAATAGGATAAGCGAAGGGCAACGACTGATTCTGGGTCCACTTTGTTGGTATCCAGGGGTAGTGGAGTCTGCTGTATCTGTTTCGGTAGCGCGTAAATCGATGTAGATTCCGGAGACCGTGTCTACCAGAGGGTGAGCTTGAGATGTGAGTTAAAGCATAGTTTTTGGAATTTTGGCACTAACAGAGTCCTAAATTGAGTGTAGAGTTCGAGTGGGAGACCATCTGTGCCAGAGGCCTTAGATGTAGCTAAATGCGCGATGGCTTTGTCTATGTCGTCTGAGGTGATGGGGACCTATGGTTGTTTCACCTGGGTCTTAGTCAGCAACGGGAAGCGAATAGGATAACTAGCTGGGATTTTGCCCTCATGGAGGAGATGTTATCTGGGGAAGGGTCTAACGGATAGACCTGCTCTAGGGATTCTAAGTGGGCCTCTGCTTGCCGCAGCACTAATTTATAAGAGCCCTTACACCTGGAGATCTGAGTGGACAATGTAATTTTTGCGTGCAATTTAAAGGACTCCCACACTGTTCCCATCGATGAAGAGCCCTTGTTAGTGTTGAAAAAGACAGTCCAGTCGTCTTGTATAGCGTCTATGTCAGGAAGGGCGGATAACCAGAAGTAACCATGTCGCAGAGTGGGGGATCTGTAAGTCAAGCATTATCCAGTAGGGTGAGTGGTCCGATAGTATGCGAGACCCAAATCCCACCTCCATCAGCCGCGGCAGAAGCGAGGAGGAAACAAATATATAGTCTATCCGTGACATGGTAGAGTGGGTAGTGGAAAAGCATGAGTATGTGCGGGAATAAGGGAACCTATGCCTCCAAGTATCTACCAACGTAAACTCATCCATCACACGACCAAATCTCGTTAGAATAGGCAGGTCGGCATTGGGGGGGGGGTCTCGGGTCATTTTATCTAGGGAGGGGTCCACAACCATATTAAAGTCCCCTAACCAGATAGCTGGAACTGCAGTGTATTGTGCCATAAAGTCTAACCCCTCATTTATGATCGCAAATTTAAAGGGAGGGGGAACATAATATGCAAGCAATAAAACCTCCAGCCCATTAATTATCACATGCAGGAATACATATCTGCCCTGGGCATCCATCCGCAGTGTTAATAATTGAAATTGCATGTGTTTGGTGATAAGAACTGCCACACTACGAGAATGGGGGCTGTAGGGGGCCTGGTACACCCAGCTCACCCATGGCTTCTTCAACATAAGTTGTAATTGGCCAGTCAAGTGTGTCTCTAGCAAAACAATTATGTCTGCTCGCATGGATTTTATGTGGGAGAGGACGGCTGTACACTTGGGCCTGGCTCGCAACCCTCTAATGTTCCACGTCACTAGCTTGACGGGAGCCATAGTACACTGTGTGGGGGTGGCAAATGCAGGTGGATACACAGGGACAGAAATTTAAGGACAAACACATTTTGGGGACACAGAATGCCTATTACTGGCGATCCCAGATCCACAGACATTAACATCATGCAAACAGATTGAGCCAGGATAACAGAGCTAATATTATTATATGAGTATACATAGACCTTTAGTACAATGCTTAGCAATAGTGCAAAAACCAGCAGCCTGCTAGTAACCTCTTTGGGTAGTGCAGATTGTGAATTCAGTCTGAAAAACAGAAACCTCTGAAACAAGAACAGAAAAAATGGAAGCAGAAGAAAAGAAAAATATCAAACTAAAGTTCCGTGGTGTGTAGGCACTGGTCCAGCAGAAAAGGACCCATCCGAGATAGTTCAAATACAGTTTAAGAATGGGTGCTCGCCAGGGAAACTGGGCTTGAATGATGGACCAGGTCCAAACGATAAAACAGGGTTTTGGCACTGTACCAGTGCAGCAAGCGGCGAACATTCGCTGTAAAGCTTGTCTTGGCATAGGGTGCTCATCTGCAAGGAGCAGTCACTCCATGGCACAGGGCCCATGATGGAAAATTAGCAAGGGGGCCATGCTATGTGCACGGAATGGTGCAGGGAGCCCCTGTTTACAATTGTTAGGTGTAGAGTGGGGACTGTCAATGTTATTTAAATGGGAGCATTCCATTTTGCAGCGGTTCGTGCACAAGATACTAAAGGGGTGAGGTGGATAAGGCTTCTGTTCCAGGCATAGCAGTAAGGGACAGGAAAAAACTTACAGGTAGTTGTGGGTGAAGAAGCCAAGGCAGGATCAGCAGTGGAATTGGAACGAGGCAAGTGGTGTGGCCCAAAGGTAGGTGCTGATCATGGTGGGGCCTATTCGCACCCTCACGGTGCTCCAGCCATGCAATGACAGATTCAAGATCTTCAAAGAAGTGCGCCCCATCTTTTCTCGCAACACGCAGCCTGACAGGGTACAACATGGCGTACTTCAGGTTTTTGACACGCAGCTGTTGCTTAGCTTCTGTGAACTGAGCACGGCAGTGTTGAACCTCCGCCGAGAAGTCACGGTACACCGATACATGCACTTTGCGAAATGGTATGTTGCCTTTCGTGCGTGTGAGCTGGAGCACTGCATCTGTAGTTCATAAACTTTGCAATAAATGTACGTGGAGGGGGCGCCGCTGGGGGGAGGTTTAGCAGCCAGGTGATGAGTGCGCTCCACAACGAAGGAGGTGGAGAAGGCCTCTCTCCCATAAGTGGTGGTAAGCAGCTGCTCTAAAAAGGATGAGAGGTCTGTGCCTTCTGCGCCTTCTGGCGGACCCACAAACTGGAGATTGCAGCATCTCAGCCAGTTCTCATGTCATCTTGCTTTTGCACCAGAGTGTGGAGCTGGTGCTGGAGTTGCTCAGTGGAGACTTGTAGTGGTGGAATGTCGTCCTCTACCTAGCTAATGCGGCGTTCAGTCTCGGTCAATCGTTCCCGCACCTTGGGTAGGTCTTGGTACAGCAAGGATATATCAATTTTCACCTCATCTATCTTCGAGTTGACAGTGGATTGGCAATGAGATATAGCGCTCTGTCCGTGTCTGCAGCAGACTGTGCAGATGTAGCAGGGGCCTCGGCGCCATGTTCCTTTCCGACCCCCCCGCTCCTCATGGCAGAATTTGCCCAGCTAGTTAAGTGCCTCGGACACCAGTTTCGGAGGGGACATCATTGTCTATGGGTTGTGCGGGTCGTTATGTGGCAAGCAAAAACTGGAAAGGTTTGCCCCAGGATATCGTTGAAAAGGAGTAATGCACGGAGGGGCCCTCAGCCAAGACTCCCTACGCCATGCAGCTTCAGGCCACGCCCCCCGTCAGTCACTTTTTGAATGCAAAAAGAGATTTATTTTCTCTTAACAAGAACTGGGGCGAGAGGGTTAGGTCCAGGACAACCTTAGGCAGATGCAAAATATCTCCTATAGCAACTGAACTTTCAACAAGTCAATATAGATCTGCACACGTAACTCAAAGTATCCCATTGTAGATCTTCTCTCACATCGCAGTCGCTTACTGTAGATCTTCACTCACTGAGCTCCCTGTTTCTCTCTAGACTTCTGAGATCCCAGCCTCCACTTGATCCCCCACAGCTAACCTGCTGTGTACTCCTCAAGCTTCACCCACGCTAACCCGCTGGGTCCCTGGCTTGGCACTCTGCTGAAGCTTTCCCACTACTTCACCGTCCCCGGCTAGTGAAAAAGGCTGCTCTGGTACTTCTTCCGACTTCCACTACACTGGCCTCTGATAACAAAAGTGGTTGTCCACTCCTGCAACAGGAGTGGTCCTCCCTTATAGCAACTGCTTCTCCTTCGCCTCTGGCGTCAACTTGGTTCCCCCTCCGGCTGAACCTCTGCAACTTGGTTGGGCTTCCAACCTGAAGCCCCAACCCCACGCTGCTCCTCACAATCCTGCATAGTCCTCAGACTGTCTAGCAGCCAGGTGCTCCCGGATAGGCCTCAGGCTTCTGGCCTAGCAACCGGGAGCAATACAACACATGTCCATCCAGACAGCCGTCCAGGTGGCACAGAACCCCGATCACCTGACTCCTCCCAAATACATAGGCTCTCCCAGCAGGCCATGGGGCCAAAGAAACTTCTACCAATTGGCTGGGACAACCTATCCACTCCTAACCTGAATTCACTATGCCCTTGTCATTCTAATGCACAGGCAGCAATGCCACCTAGTGACAGAAGAGAGAGGTCCACTAAATTCAGATTTAGGGCAAAAGTCAGTGGATAACCCTAACAATTAGCCAGGCTAATTACCACCTAGCAGAAATAAATTTGTGAGTAGCACTGTTTAGGACCAGGGTGCTACATGCAGCAACAATAATATTTTTTTAAAAAGCTGAACCTTCTCTTACTGAAAAACCATCCAGCTCCAATCAATTACCTACCCAGGATAAGATGATGACATTAGCCTGCTGCAGCTGCCAATAAGCATTTCCTCAGTTTCCTCTCCCCTCAGTGATCACTCAATGTAAATGTGCAGCAACTAACAAGGTGAGAGACTGCAGGAGGAGGCAGATCTGTATCAGACATCTGAACACTGCACAGGCACCAGAATTGACATGATTGTTTCATCTCTGACCCATCATCTCAGTCCAGGAAGTTGATACTGACTTTGGATGATGTCTGAATAAAGATGGCTCTGTCCTTTTAAAAAGGAGATTAAAGCACTCTCAGGGGTAGTACTGTGATCTCTCAGAGAGGTAACATGCATAAGGGTTATCCTTACTCGGTATTTAGCGTGCATGCAAACATCATGAAAAAATAAATCAAATTCTGGGTCCATACGGGTCTTGTACCAGCACAAAGTCCCATTAAATTTTTTCTTTACTTACTTGACCATTGTGGATGGCAGTAGCCCAGTCCCCATCTTTATTCAGGATGTACACAATGCTGTTGGCCTTCACAGCCACCTCCCCGGAATTTTCTGGGTAATAATGAACTAAAGCGCGATGATATCCAGCCTCACGGCCTCTGTTGGGGTTACAGAATGTTAATTAATTCAGTGTTCTAGAAGTTTGCTGAGTCCCTAAACACATTTATAGGAAAGCCACACTCATTAAATACTGAAATGGGTCATTTGATCACAGATATTCTATCAGACCTTGGTTATTTATTCATATTTTTAAATTGCATGCAAACAAAAATGTGGACCAGCACAAATGGTCCTTCACTCCATCGGATACAGAACAGAATTTGACAAAATAAAGTGTAGAAAGGTACAAAGATGGGTAGTTACTAGCACCACTTCCAAACATCAGCAAATTCATTTTATGGTTCAACCTCCAAGGAAATAACAAAACAATCAAATACTCATAAAAAGTGTATATTGACAACCTTTTTTAAAAAAAAAATATATATATATTTCCATTAAAAATGCTTATTATATGGTTATATACCATGCCTAGTGTGTAAGGCTGAGTTCACACTAGTGCAAATTGGATGCAGGTTTCTCCGCATCCAATTCTCATATCAGGAAATTGTGATCTATGGATCTCTGGAACGGCTCCAATGCTATTTGCACAGGAGTCCTGTGCGTCTTTTGGTCCGTTTCAGTTCCGAATTCAGCCAAAAATTGGGGCTGAAATCGGAGCTGAGATGGTGAATTGGGACGCACCAGACCCCTGCTGCGAGCCGCTTCGTGCTGCGGTGTGAACCCAGCCTTATACATTTATAAGCAGGTATGACTGTTTATACACGCATGATTAAAATAAATATCAATACAGTATTACAGCATTAAAGTAGAACAACATATAGGTCCCCAGGTCACCAGAACTAGTGTCCCCATTGGAAGATTTCCCCTCTATTACTTTTCGGGGACAACCAAAAATTTGGGATTTTCTTTACTTTCACTTTCAATGATAATGATAAACAAGACAAATGGAGAGGCTGAATCTCCTTAAGAGGGGCACGGACAGAAATAAAAACTGACAGGGATTCTAATCCCTCTCTACTCTATCCAAAACTTAAAAAGGTTTTGCTTTAAGTATTAAAATTCCATTCAGGCAATATCAATATTTGACACGTTTCGCAACTAGCTCAGGATCAGGAGTCCAGAGGTACTGCGGAATAATATTAAATTCAAATTATAGTTAACACTACCTCTGGATTCCTGATGAAGCTAGTTGCGAAACGTGTTGAATATTGATATGGAATTTTAATGACTGACACTGTTATACTGTATTGAAATATATACTATATTACCAAAATTATTTGGACGCCTGCCTTTACACACACATGAACTTTAATGGCAGCCCAGTCTTAGTCTGTATGGTTCAATATTGAGTTGGCCCACCCTTTGTAGCTATAACAGCTTCAACTCTTCTGGGAAGTCTGCCCACAAGGTTTAGGAGTGTCTATGGGAATGTTTGACCATTCTTCCAGAATAGCACTTGTGAGGTTAGGCACTGATGTGGACGAGAAGGCCTGGCTTGCAGTCTCCGCTCTAATTCATCCCAAAGGTGTTCTATCAGGTTGAGGTCAGAACCCTGTGCAGGCCAGTCAAGTTCCTCCATCCCAAACTCGCTCATCCATGTCTTTATGGACCTTGCTTTGTTCACTGGTTCCCAGTCATGTTGGAACAGGAAGGGGCCATCTCCTAAACTATTCCCACAAAGTTGGGAGCATGAAATTGTCCAAAACGCCTTGGTATGCTGGCGCCTTAAGAATTTCCTTCACTGGAACTAAGGGGCCAAGCCCAACCCCTGAAAAACAACCCCACACTATAATCTCCCCTCCACCAAACGATTTGGACCAGTGCATAGGTCCATAAAGACATGGATGAGCAAGTGGAGGAACATGACTGGCCTGCACAGACTCCTGACCTCAACCCTATAGAACACCTTTGGGATGAATTAGAGCAGAGACTGCGAGCCAGACCTTCTTGTCCAACATCAGTGCCTGACCTCACAAATGTACTTCTGGAAGAATGGTCAAACATTCCCGTAGACACTCCTAAACCTTGTGGACAGCCTTCCCAGAAGAGTTGAAGCTGTTATAGCTGCAAAGGGCGGGCCAACTGAATATTGAACCCTACAGACTAAAACTGGAATGCCATTAAAGGTCATGTGGTGTAAAGGCAGGCGCCCCAATACTTTTGGTAATATAGTGTATTTTAAATACATGCGTTGGAATGTCTTGAACACTCTCTGGCAAGTTATCAGATTAATTGTATACCTGTGCATAATATGTATTACAGACTAGGCATGGTATATAACCAGCTATAAGTGTTTTAATGGAAATTTATTAAGAAATGGTTGTCGATAAACACTTTTTATGAGTATTTGAATATGTTGTGTTTGAATATGTTTCCTTGCAAGCTGCCCGTGTAAATTCCAAATTTTCCTTGTTTTTTTTTCTGCTATGCAGATATAAAATAGGACAATTCAAAGAGATGTCCGAGGTTATAGAGGAGACAATAAGTATATACATGTATTTATTGATCCCATCTGATGAGTTCTGTAAAAAAAAAAATGTGTTAGGCAAACAAGGGTCTATGCATCAATGTTTTCTCATTGAATTCTTTGTGAAAATGTGTGATTTTTTTCTGAAAACAATAAATAGGCCCCACAATGTTTGCCACCCAGTGCAGCTATGCTCATCTGGTGTTGACAATGGACCTGGAAGAGTCGGGACCTTGACAGAGCCCTTTCTAGTTGGATTCACATGGTTTTGGACATTGATAACTAGCCCCAAAATGGAAGAACTAAACAAGAACTCACTGCATGGCTTCCTGACAAGGCTCATAAAATCCAGGCTTCTGCAGGGAAAATAAACAAAGTTATAGACTGTATTACAATAAGCAATCCAGAGATACTGATGATAGTTTTAAAGTGTAACTCCAGCCCAAATTATATGAGTTATTCCTGTTGGTATCCCTGCTGGAACAAGTTCACATTACTTCCCATAACTTTGAGCACACAGGAAGTAAGGGGAATCTGCCCAAAAGGAACAAAGCAACAATAACCTTACAAAGGAATGAACCTTTGCCTATGCAATTCAAAGCAAAAAAAAGTTATTGCTATCCATGTCCCCATTAGATAGATTCTGCTCACTTCCTGTCCCAGAGTCTACACAGGAAGTGAAGGAAATCCACTCAATCGGGTCAAAGATTACAATAAAAAAAATCTGACAGAGAATCACTGCTACACAGGCCATGCTATGAGACAAACTTGATCCAACACATTGGACTCACTCACCACTAATATTAAAAAAACATGGTCAAACTATCCCAAAAACGTAGTGGTCGAACTATCCCAAAAACAATTAAAGGAAATCATGGTACTCTACGGAAAAACTAAAAGGTAACCAGGGCAGTGGCGTAGTAACAGGGGGGCGCAAGGGGGGGGGGCTGACGGCCTACGCCTGGTGCCAGACATTGGGGGGGGGGTGTTAGCAGGGCCACTGGATTTGCACGGGGTGGATCTGTCATTATGATTTCAGCAGGGGGGTGAGGTAGAGCGGGTGAGGACTCCCAATTCCTGTCCACAAATATACTAATCTCCCACTATGCAGCTGTTCAGAAATAACTCTTCTCTGGGTCCCCTGTGTTCGGCGGGGGCCAGGAGGCAGGCAGCGGACTATTTCTTCATTTTCGGCTGTAGGCAGCCACGGATTAATCTGCTGCAGTGCTCCCGCCGGCTCCAGTGTACTGATATAGAAGAGAGAGCCCTGGTCGGAGCTAGACTAATGTAGGTTGCCATACCTAAATTTCAGCTTTAAGCTGCATGCACACAGATACAATAAAATAATCCCATTTACATAAAAAATGCTTGGTCTGGCGCATATTTACACGCACTGATAAATTTATTTAGCACATTCATGCACGTAAGGCGTATGCATGTAATTTAATTCTAATGGCTACAATATTCATGTGTTCTAGCCACAAGACGTAAATTATGCTTGTATGTGCGCATATATGCCAGTACATGTCTCTCTCAATGCAGATTTGGGGCATTTTTCTATGCACCTAAACGCTGTTCTAAAACATAAAACTAAACAATTTGCATTAACACAATGTCTAATATAGGGCTGCGTTCAGAGGCATGAAAAAAAAAAAAACACAACAAAAATGGAAACATCCTTCTACAAGGAGTGTTCTTTCTGCCCATGTCCATGAGGCCCTAAAGTTAACACATAGCATGTGGTTTCTGTAACATTGGTATCATCTGAAATATCTGCACATGCTAAGTTTAACCACGTGCCTATTGGGCACTTATACCCCCTTCCTGCCCAGGCCAATTTTCAGCTTTCCGCGCTGTCACATTTTCAATGACAATAATGTGATCATGCTACACTGTACCCATATGAAATGTTTATAATTTTTTTCACACAAATAAAGTGTTCTTTTGGTGGCATTTAATCACCACCGGGTTTTTTATTTTTTGCTAAACAAACAAAAAAAGACCAAAAATTTAGAAAAAAAAAACAAAACTGTTTTCATAGTTGGATATAAAATTTTGCAAACTGGTAATTTTTCTCCTTCACTGATGTGCATTGATGAGACTGCACACTGGTGAACATTAATTAGGAGGCACTGATGAGGCTGCACTGATAGGTGGCACTGATAAGTGGCATTGGTGGGCACTGATAGGCAGCACTGATATGAGGCACTGAAGGGCACTGAGAGGTGGCACTGATAGGTGACACTGATGGGCAATGATGGGTGGCACTTATGGGCACTGATATGTGGCACTCATTGGCAGCACTGATGGGCACTGATAGGTGGCACTGGTGGGCACTGGTAGGTGGCACTGGATAACAGTACTGATGGACACTGGTAGGTGGCACTGGTGGGCACTGGTTGGCAGCAGTGGCTGTCAATGTGTGGGACTGATGTCAAGCCGGTAATTGGCTTATTTTAGCGCGAGGAAAAAAAAAAAACAGGACTCGGTGATCACAGAGCGTGTCGCCTGTGCACCGCAGGGGGCAGCGTGAGCACGGGAGAACGTTCATGTCCCTCCCGGCAATCTAAGCCCGGGCTGTAGCCGTCTTTCGGTGGTTAAAGTGATTGTAAAGCTTTTTGTTTTGGGCTCAGGTAAGTATTTAAGGGGGGAAGTTGACATTGAAAGTTTTATTTACGCTAATTCAGAGAATGCACTAAGTTAAAAAAAAAAGTTTGCTTTTGCAAACACTTTAAAATCTGATAAAAACAATATGCTAAGAAAAACCTAACAGAGGTTCCAGCCCTTCCAGACTATTTAAAACACAAAAGAAGTTTTAACTTTAAGTTTTAACCACCAAAAATAATTCCCTATATTCTCAAAAAAAAATCCTTGTACAGCACTGTACAATTTGATGAGAAACCCCTCCTATCCTTTACAGCCAAGGAAGCTGCTTCTGTTTGAACACTTATGACAACAGCCATGTGATAGTTTGACAGTTTGGTTGAGGACACAAGCAAGTGTGACAGTTAGCAATCCCAGAATTTCGGGAAAGTAACTATTTTTTGAAACCGTTAAAATCGAGATAAAACAGGTTTAGTTCTGCTTTATGAATTACTGCTGCTGAGGGGCTCTGGGCTTCAGCAAAATGGTGGCCTCCAGGAAGAAGAAACAGAAGCAATGCTGAAGGCAAATTACAGCCCACACTAATTTGGTAGCATAATTATTAATGTGGAATGTATGTTCCTTGCTAAAGAACATTATTCTTTATCAAGTGGTTTGGGTAAAGTTCCACTTTAAGGCTGTCAGCAGATCGGCCTCAACAAATTCGCCAGTGCCTAAGAATAGAGAGCAACTGAGCATGTGCAAAGCTGGATTACTGGATTTTAAACAGTATAGACACTTATTTTTAATGTTTTACATAGCTATAACTGCAAAATGGGCCAGACTGAAATGATCTAGCAGGACTTAATTTTCTGACTAAAATTCAACTTTAAGGACACTAATCAAAATTCATTCAGATTAGTCTGACCTGAGGACGGAGAGGCTCGAATCCGCTGTATTGATCATTTGGAACCACAGAGGAGATGACCTAAGCAGTAAACAAATCACATATATTATAGGGTTAGTCAATCCCGAACTCATATTTCTGTTTTTGGTAGATAACGAACAGTTAAAGATGATTTCTAGGCAAATCACTAACTATATACATATAATAGAAATGTTTGCTGAATTTATGACTGCAATGTTTATTATTGTATGGAATGTGCCCTTAGAACCAAACCAACCAGTTATTTCCACAAGTCTGAATGTTGACATACGACACTGAGTCATCCCATTGTCACTAGATTAGATCACCTTTGGTTTCCCCAGGAAATCTTTGGATTTTAGCTGCTCAACTTCCTGCTTCCTTGGTCTGAAGAGCTCACTCTCTGGTACATGCAGCGGCTGGAGCAAAACACGTTTCTGTGGAAGAACACACATTCCAGGGTTAGATCATATCTAGGTGTAAATATAAGAAAATCATGTTATTATAATGACATTGTCCTAGGAAGCTGTCATCATGGCCTGCATTCATTAAATACTGCTGGGTCTAATGTG
>BLSH010555640.1:1584822-1596005 GCA_018402905.1 Glandirana rugosa
CTCGTCCTCTCCCGTCGTGTCCTTGTCGCCTCCGATCGGGTCACGTGGCCACCCTCAAAATGTGCCAGGTTGGAACCCATGATGGGATCAGCTCACACATTTCTCCGATGCAACACCCCATTCTCCCAGAAACTCCAGTTTGGAGGAAGGGGCACAGAAAGATGACATTTGTCAAATCCTGATGCAATGGAGTACATGCATTTTTGGAAGCCCCTTTAATCTGGCCAACATGGCCTAAAATGGGGACCACCACACCAGCCCAATTGGAAGTAGAATCAGAACTTGGCCAGCATGTCCCCAACATCCCTCAGTCGCTGCTGGAGTCTCTGTGCTGCCCTCTCATGCTCCTGGGCTAGCCTCCGCTGTTCCTGTGCTGCCCTCTCCTGCTCCTGGGCTAGCCTCCGGAGTTCTTGTGCTGCCCTCTCCTGCTCCTGGGCTAGCCTCCGCAGTTCCTGTGCTGCCTTTTAATTTTTTTCCAGCTCCACGCGGTACCACTGGATGTCCCGGCTGAGGCGCCCAATGGTGCAGCGTGGGAGCTCGTGAGCTGGAAGTAGAGGAAAAAGCATAAGGTCAATTATGTGCAGCATAATAGTTGATGATGGCTTGTATGGGCCTAGTTTTTGGGTAATTTTTGAGGGGAGAGGGGGTGCACTTTCCCAACACTTTAACCACTTCCCGACTGCCTGTCGTGTTTTCACAGCAGCAGTCGGGTTGCTGTGCGCGAATCTGCGTAAAAAGGGGGCGATCTGCAAAGGGCTGCTAGGGGGCTTGCACCCACCACACTCCAATGTCGCTGGCAAGCTGTGATGAGCGGCCACAGGCAAAGTCATTGGTTTCAAAAAAGTGTCAAAATTTAGGTTTAAAGTGATGCAGTGCCAAATTGCAAAAAGTGCTCTGGTCCTAAAGCTGGCAAAGCTTCCGGTTGGTAAGTGGTGAATGGCAACAATAATAAAGGCTCAGGCCCTCCCTATAACAAATGTTAAAAAGGTGTGTTGGTTTATTAACTGCTGTCTGCTGTCCCATGTACCCATAGGTGTGCGCAGGCTATTGCATTAGGGAGTGCACCCCAAACCTCAAACACACATGTCTTTCTCTGCAGCCTCAGCTGTACAGGACAGTGAATGAATTAGGATAGTGCTTGTTGCTGAGCATCTTCCTATTCATCCCCAAACTGAAGCATAGTAAACATGGCTTACTATGCTGCAGTTATGAATTAACATAGTGAGTGTGTTCACTGAGTTAAATTAGAAAAAGAAAGGGACAGGTAAATTACATATTTACCTGCCGCCTTCCTCCACTCTCCATTCTTCAACATGAGGGGAAACATATATATATCGGATGTCATCCCAGCAGAGCGGGATGACGAGACAGGCTCCACCCCGCCGAGGAAGGCACGCCATTTGCCGTAACGCGTACGGGGGAACGGACCTGCTCTGACGTCACCCGCTGCTACTGAGAGGAGCGAAGTTTGAGCTGTCTGCAAGGATCTGCCTAGACCGTAGTGGGTATATCTCCTGGCGATCTCCTAGCGGACTAGATTGGCTGTACACGCACGTTTTTATCGGATGTTTGTAAGTAGACTGACTTTCAATAAAATCTTTTAAATTTAAATACAGTCTGCACTTAGTATATCTTTTTCTTCATATTCATACAACAAATTGGCTGTCTGATCCGGGAACGAGTCATGTAGACAGTGAGGAAGTGATCCCTGAAGACCTCTCCCTGTGAAGTGTATAACATGAGTTTGACCCTCTAGTAAAACTGGGGTCAAACTGTGAGGTGAGCACACTGGAAATTGGTGGAGGATTTGTCTCACTGTCCAGTTCTGACTGTCTGAGCACCGGTGGATTGTTATATAAGACTTATGGACGATCTTATTCAATATAGACACGGAATTTATTAACTATTTTAGGACATTATTCATGTTAAACTGCGCTGCTTCTCTTTTATATCGCAAAAGTTTTACCACCCCCTGGCTGCCCACAGGGCTGCAGAGTTTGACAGGTAGCACCAACCACCGATCAATGGGGCTGCACCACAACGCCTAGATAAATGCTTGGCTCACAGTTGCAGTACGATTCTGCAATGTAAATTAGCTTTTTGGTAATTATAAAAAAAAAAGTTAGAAAACCTCGCCAAGAAGTGGCAGTGGCACTTCCTGAACGTCTGCCAGCTGCTCCTCTGAGAAGTGATCCACTGCAGATCACCCTTTAGAGGGCAGTAAGCATTACCGCCAATGTGAAAGAGTCATTATAAAGCAGTGAATGTGACTTTCATCTGCTGGTGAATCAATTGCTATCATTGAAAGCACATGCCCCAGGAAAGATTCACCTTCATTGGAAGTCTGGTGAATGTCAGATTCAATACTCACACACACCTAGCTAGGGCCAATGTATCCAAAGCCATAAGATAAATGTGGTTGCCCATAGCAACTAATGAGCTCATCGTTGTGGTTTCTGGAGCCCGTATGTGAAAATAAAAGCAGGACTCTGTTCACCATAAGAAAATACCCCCCCCCAGCCACATAACCCAGGCTCCCCACCAACACAGAGCTGCGCCCAGCAATGTCAAGACCAGCTTCCTGTTACCATGGAAACACCCAGCGTGCTCCGTACACCAGGCGGCTTCACTCTGGCGGCGGTCCTTCACGGAAAAGTGTCCGGGCAGCGCACAGAGCCGAGGCAGAAAGGTTCCGGGCGAGAGATACGTGTGCGCAGTGTGGACTCTGTGGAGAGGTAGGTGGCTCTCGGCTGTTCGTTAGATATTGGGGGGGATTTTGGTGTACGAGGGTATGAATGGAGGGGGGTGGCTGGTGAGGTAAATTAAAGAGAGGGAGGGGAGACCTATGTACAGCTGGTATGCTGCAGTGACTTCCTGGGATTGTGTCAGGCCAGGATATCACCATAGTCACCTGCAGCCAGGGGAAGCCCTGTGTGTGCTGAGCTGGGGGCACCCTGCCCTGTATGGGGGGATAGAGACCCCAGATCTGAGCACATTATACTACACACAGACAGTATCTACTGACAGCTGCTCAGGGATATAGGCAGCTGAAGTTACATGCAAATCCAAAACGCTTGCTGTAAACGCTGCGCTTGAGCCCGCCCTTGACCGTATCCCAATTCTTGCTATTGGTCCTTGTAATAGGAGGGTTGGCCTCACTGACCAATAGTGAGACTGGGAGGGGCTAAGCATTTATTTTACAGGAGAAGTTGGGATGTGCAGGTAACTTCAGCTGACATATTTCTCAGAGTCTACTGATTGCTCTGATAGAAGGTGACAGCTGGGTATGTTTTCTTTTTTCCTATCTAGTTTTTTAAATTTCTAAAATTTTTAGCCATCCCCTTCCCCTCCACTATCCTGACTTAGGCCAGAATGACATGTACCTGGTCCTGCATAAGGATCGGCTCGGGTGTGTTCACAACCGCACGTGCCCGAGCCCGCCAGGAAGCTGACAATCACAGGCAGTGAGACATTTCCCAATCCGCGGCTACTGATGTCTCAGTGCCTGTGACTAGTGCAGCGCAGTGTAAGTAGGGTTGCCACCTCATCCCTTTAAAACCGAACACATATTAATTACACAGGTTCTGTGCCTGCTTAAGGTGGTAATTAAACTCACTTGGTGCCTTATCTGTATTAAATTAGCCTCAGAACCTGTGTAATTCATATGTGTTCAGGTTTAAAGGGATGAGGTGGCAACCCTAAGTGTAAGCTTCCTGGCGGGCATGTGTGGTTGCGAACACGCCCGAGCCCATCCTTAGTCCTGCAGCCTCCTGGGATACTTAAATCACATCTCCCAGGAGGCTGCAGGACTGGCTCACAAAGCAGTCGGGGGACCGTCCGGGAACGGCGGCGACTGATGCAAAATCAGAGCCAGCTGCTTGCACATAGAAGAGGATGAGGACTAAGATGGCTGCACCGGACCCGCTGTGTGGCACCTGATCATAGCGGAACAACGCTGGATTCGCTGTGTGAGTATGTACTCTGAAAAGCACTACAACACTGCAGGTAAGTGGTGAACAAACATCTTTCCCACTAGAGATGGGCTCGGGTGTGTTCCCACGTGCCCGATCCTGCCAGGAAGCCGACACTGCACAGTGCTAATCACAGGCAGTGAGACACTTCCAGGTTCGCAGCTGCACAGATCGGGAAAGTCTCACTGCCTGAGGTTAGACGTGTGCAGTGTCGGCTTCCTGGCAGTATCGGACATGTGGGAACTCAAACACGCCCATCCTTAGTGGGGAGTAGAGATGGGCTTGGGTGTGTTCGAGTTCCCACATGCCCGATCCCGCCAGGAAGCCAACACTGCACAGCGCTAATCACTGGCAGTGAGACATTTCCCGATCTGTGCAGCTGCGAACCTGGAAATGTCTCAGTGCCTGTGATTAGCACTGTGCAGTGCCAGCTTCCTGGTGGGATTGGGCATGTGGGAACTCGAACACACCCGAGCCCATCTCTACTCCCCACTAAGGATGGACATGTTCACAACCGCACGTGCCCGAGCCTGCCAGGAAGCTTACACTGTGTCGCGCAATTTAAGCTTCCTGGCGGGCTTGAGCATGTGCGGTTGCAAACACACCCAAGCCCATTCTTACTCCCCACACAAGACATGTCCCTGCGGCTCCCCTCCCTTACCATGGTCTAGCGGTCTTGTGCAGTTTACTATTCTTGACGTCATCAAGCCCATAGAGCTGTTTTGGACGTGAGAGTGTCAGCAACAGTCCACTGCTGGCTCATGGGGGAGGAGCGTTTGACACTGGAGCGGAGGATCAGGTGAGTATACAGCTTTCTGGTCGCCCCTGGACAAAACGAGCAGTTAACCCAGGCAGGGCGGGCACAGCCGCACTGCATGGGAAAACTTCTTCTTTGCCCGGAGTTGGGCTTTAAAGGGGTTTAAGTTAAAAGGTGGCGCTTAGCTTCCAATAGCTTTGTTTTGGATTGCATATTGGAAGCTAGGCGCCATATCATACCTTCTAACTTATTTTGTTTATACGTGCGGGGACACATTGTGCCGATGTGAGCAGCTGCCAAAGTAACAACATCAGTTAAAGGTAGCGCATAGGATCTATTGCACTCTATATTTAAAGGGGTTTAACTGCCCTCTAAAAAGTGATCTACTGCCTATTGCGCCCTTAGGGACCACACTACACAGAGGGGCCCTGGCGAGGCAGCATTGCTTCCACACAGATTTGTACATGTATGAAACTAACACTTTTATAGCACAAAGTGTTGAAGGAATGTTGGAGATTTCTTTCATTTTAGTTTTTTTTTCTGCTCTTTTCCTGCTGGGGAGATCGCCCTCCCTACTACCCCTTTTAGGGGGACAGGAAAGCAAACCTTTCACTGTGCAGGAGGGAAGTGGAAATCTTTAAATGAGAAGTACAACCAAAGCTCGTTTGGCTGTACTTCTGTGGAGTCAGTTCTGTACTCCTGTAACCCGTTTTTAGCTGACCGTGGGCTGAAGCCTGCTGTTGGCTGACGTTAGAGCTGATGTCCAGGCTAGGGCAAGACAATATGGCAGGGGTCCGCCCACAACCCTGGACCAGCACCTGGCTTAGCCTCTCGGTGGGCCACTGAGAGCCTGAGGCAGCTCTCTGCTCAGGGAGCACTGAGAACCGAGTGATCTGCGGTGTTAGATTGCTCAGTTCTCAGTGTTAGTGCCGGCGGGGGACAGATGTAGCATCGGACCGATACTGCATCCACCTAGGTAAGTGTGATTCTTAAAAAAATATATAGTAAGTAAGTAATATATAGTACTCTTTTAAAGATGGACACTTGGATGGACAAGGACTAAGAGAGGGAAATCTTCCCATCAGGGCACAGACAGCAAAAAATTGATTAATCTTTGTCAGGCTAGACTGTAGTATATAATGGGCATCATTGATCTATTGGCTTCAATCCCTTCTGAATCACTGAGCCAGCACAAGTCTGGTCCTTTCACACGGGCGATCCGCACGGCTGACTCTGCTTAGCGGGGGATCCATCCACTTATCCCCGCTGAGCAGGCGGATGACAGAACCATCTCCGCTGACTGTGCTGAGACGCTCCCTTGTGACGTCACCTCCCCATCATGACCCGGGCGGTGCTGTCACAAGGGGGCGGGGCATCCGAGTTAACGTCAACGGGTGGCCCCGCCCCATGTTCATATAAGTCAGCGCACTGTGCGGAAACAGCATTCGTGCAGGAGATCGCGTCGAGTCAACATGGGAAGAAGAACAGAGGGAGAAGACCCAGCAAAAAAGGAGAATACACCACAAAAGAGCAGAAGACGCCGCAGAGAGGGAGAAGAACCGGCAGAAGAAAGAAGACCCCCTCAGAAGAAAGAAGAACCCGCAAAAGAGCAGAAGAAAGAAGATGCTGGAGAGGGGAGAAGAAATCGGAGGGAGAAGACGCCGGAGCTGATTTAATAAATCACTTTAAAAACCTGTGTAGTGTGCTGTTTTTTTTTTTTTATTACACTTTTTTTTAGGTGAATGGGTAGGGGTACAATGTACCCATACTCATTCACATAGGGTGGGGGGCCGGAATCTGGGGAATCCAGATACCAATAAGCCCCCGGCCCACAGACCCTGACAACCACTGGCAAGGGTTGTCGGGAAGAGGCCCTTGTCCTCATGAACATGGGGACAAGATGCTTTGGGGTGGGGGGGCAGAGTCCCCCCTGCCCCAAAGTACCCATACTCCCCATGTTGAGGGCATGCGGCCTGGTATGGTCCAGGAGGGGCGGTGCTTGCTTGTCCCCACCCCCTTTCCTGGCCTGCCAGGCTGCGTGCTCGGATAAGGGTCTGGTATGGATTTTGGGGGGGGACCTCATGCCTTTTTTTAAATTTTAAATTTGGTGGGGGTTCCCCTTCAAGATCCCCAGAGCACAAGGTGCCTGGTATTGTCGGGAGCAAAGTTGGATCCTGTTCACAGAAGTCGGACCAATTTTAGAACACGTCGCAGAGCAAAGTAAGATCAAAGTTGGACCGTTTTTGTGTTGGATAGTGTAAACCAGTGGTTCTCAATTCCTGTTCTCGGGACCCAGTAACAGGCCAGGTTTGCAGGATAATTGAAATACATCACAGGTGATATCATTTGCTGCTCAGTGATTGCAGTATTCTAGTCTGCATCTCCCCAAGGTAATACTTAAAATCTGGCCTGTTGGTGGGTCCTGAGGACAGGAGTTGAGAACCACTGGTATAAACCCAGGCTTAAGGCTAGATTCACAATTCTACTTGTGGCCGTGGGTGGGGGAATTGCAGCGATTTCCCCCACCAGCAGCGAAAATGCACTGCTCTGTGGAAACGTGCAGGGCTGCCATGCAATGTGAATGGCACCCCCAAGCATGTGAAACCGCAGTGCGCGTGAGGTAACTGCAGGGAAACCCTGTGGTCGCAATTTGAAAAGGTGCATGGGCGTCCGCAGGGGGGGGGCAAGGGGGGGCGGGTGCCCCCCCTGGAATCTTATCTTATGTTTTTAATTGTGGGTGGCTCAGGCTGCCTCACAGTACAGGCACCTCCGGCACCTCCTCTTCACACTGCTCGGGCCTGACGGCGCCATGATCCGGCCGTCCGGGGCCTCTTCATGGGAGGAGGGGGGCAGCGCTGGCCGCAGTGGTGTCCCCGGTGATCGGGGAAAGAACAGTGCGCTGTGTTTGTGTCTGTACGCCCGGGACTCCGCCCCCCACCCCGCCCATACACCAGGCTGCAGCAGGCAATGCAAACACAATGCCACTATGACCGCTGCCTGGCTGGGCTTGTGGCTGGGCTGTCTGCTGCTGAGCAGCAAGCCCAGCCTCCTTCTCCTCCCTCCTGAGTCCTGACTGAGTCACACTGACTCTGAGCGCGGCAGCGGCCGTCAGTGTGACTCGGCCAGCCAGCGCGGCCCCGCATCAGCAAGCAGTGAGTGACGTCAGGACTCAGGAGGAGAAGAAGGAGAGAGAGAAGGAGCCCCAGGCTCCCAACATTCAGAGCAGAGGAGGATTTTAACTTCCTCGTCCTCCTCTGCTAGCTCCACCCACTTCTTCCCTGTATGTTCTCCTCGGAGCCTGGCATGCATAGGGAGGGAGAGAGAGCTGCCTGCCTGGAGTGGAGCCAAACCTTTCAAGAGGTCAGTCTAATTAATCAAAACACTTATACAGATGGGACTTATAGTCCTTCAGTTTTGGGGGGGGGGTCACATCCTTAGATATCATCAGGGGCCCAAAAACGTTATCAAAAACAGGCAAAGCATGGGTGACCTTAAAATGTTGCCCCCCCCTGGAAAAAATTCTGCGGACGCCCATGCATGCACCTCCTCCTTTTTTTTTTTTTTCCGAAACGCAGGCATGGCAGCCCATTCATTTGAATGGGCTGCTCTGCCCGCGCAAACGCGGCCTGCAAAAATGCATAGGTGTGAATCTAGTGTTATGCTGCATGATTGTTTCAGGGCTGTGTCTCAGGAACTATAGAAACCATTCCATAATGAAAACTTTTGGCTGGAGATACGCTTTGAGAAAAGTGAATGCATTTGCTATGGTTACAGCATTTTGCTGCTCATTAGCATATATAGTGACTAAAGCAAGCATGTCCTGTAAATGTAGAGAATGTCTCAGAATGCATTCCCCTTTCCTGTCTGTGATGGTTTCATTTCTCCTGTAGAGGGTCACAGATAAAAGTGAAACTAAGTGTGTTCTAGAATGCTCGGGTATTTCCAGCCTGGCCTACATTGCTGTGTACAAGGCACAGGGGATCCCGGCTGCAGCGATGTTGCTAATTACTAGGGCAAACTAAAGGCCTGTACATCCGATGCGACTTCCGTACGGGAATTTTTGTACGAAAAGCATGGTGCTTTCGACAGCCGATTTTGATTTTTCGGACGACAAAAGCTGGATGTGCAGACTATAAATTTTTTGTCGGATGTGAGCACAACGTCAGTATATTTTGTCCAAAAGAAAACGTAAGTGCAGGACTACGCTTGCTCAGAAACGAAAAAATAAGTATAAAGCTATTCAACACATGACGTTACTTCTGATGGTGAATTTGGTCGTACGAGAATTTTTGTATTGTTAGTACGCTCTTCACTTTCGACAGGAGACAAGCATCCAACAAAAAACAGATGTTCTGTCGTCCGAAAATCTAAGTGTGTGTACGAGGCTTTAGGCCGGCCTGATTCACATCTATGCAGATTGCAGTTTACATATTCCAGGGTGCAGTTTGCATATTCCAGGGTACAGTTTGCATATTCCAGGGTACAGTTTGCATATTCCAGGGTGCAGTTTACATATTCCAGGTTGCAGTTTACATATTCCAGGTGCAGTTTGCATTTTTCAGGTTGCAGTTTGCATTTTTCAGGTTGCAGTTTGCATATTCCAGGCTGCAGTTTACATATTCCAGGTTGCAGTATACATGTTCCAGGTTGCAGTTTGCATGTTCCAGGTGCAGTTTGCATATTCCAGGTGCAGTTTGCATATTCCAGGTGCAGTTTGCATATTCCAGGTTGAAGTTTACATTTTTCAGGTTGTAGTTTGCATTTTTCAGGTTGCAGTTTACATGTTCCAGGTTGCAGTTTGCATGTTCCAGGTTGAGGTTTGCATATTCCAGGTGCAGTTTGCATTTTTCAGGTTACAGTTTGCATTTTTCAGGTGCAGCTTGCATTTTTCAATACACATTTTTGATCCATTGAAGTCTACAGAACCAAAAAAACGGAAAAAAATTCCTGACCCTTTCCATAAAACGCACAGATGTGAACTACGGTACATCCATAGGAAACCATGTTAATTGGACTGTAGTGTGTTTCTACAAAACTGAAAATGCACACCAGGCCTAATAGAAGTTTTCAAACCCAAAATGTTTAAATACTTTATAATATTGACTACCTGTTATATAATCGTACATATTTTACTCATTGCATACAGTACTTCCCTATTGTATAGGGAAGTACTGCGCTACGGTCTGGGTCATGTGGAAGAATTAAAGTGACTCCATCATGACAAAAGCATTGCTGGCTGCCATTGCTGGCCCCTTTAAAAACTATAGTTGCCTGTGTAGGGTTCTGCCTTATGCTGTTTTGTCCCTGATTGCATTCAAAGTGATACTGAACACACACTGTTTAATTTACATTGTTTCTTCTATTTCTGTATGTTTATTTATTTTAATAAAAAAAGACCTCTAAGTACTGGTTTCCCAAACGATATACAGCTGTCATGTGACTCCGATTTTTCCCAGCCAGTCTGCAGGGAAACATAAGCAGGAGGAGCTTCTAGTCCTCTGCTGCAGGTCACATGTTCAAAAAAACAGCCTTTGGAATACAGAGTAAAAATAAATAATATCAATAAACTTTTAAATAGTCATACAAATATATATTTGAAATCAAATCTTTATTATTTTGTGGAAATAATATGGTGTGGTCGGATTTCTGCCAAGCATAGGCTGCGTCTCACACCCTCCTTCCGGTGTCTTAGAATAAGAGGGAGGATTTCTCCATCAGTTTACATGTAATATTCCAACCCCATTATGTTTAGCTGATTAGTGGTTATGGAGGAGGAGGAGAAAATAAGCGGTCCTGGGACTGTAAATGAGGCTTGTCATGAATAATAAGTAATTATAAGTGTAAATTAATGAGTAGAGTTGAGCGAACCCGGACTGTAAAGTTCGGGTCCGTACTGGACTTTGGGGTGTCCGTGCCCTGAACCCGAACACGGACATTTTAAAAAAAAGTTTGAGTTCGGTATTCAAGTATTTTGCGCGCCTTTTCTATAGCTGCAGGGCCGCCAATCAACAAGTGTTTTACTTGTTTGCCCTTAGAAGCCATCACAGCCATGCCTACTAATGGCATGGCTGTGATTGGCCAGTGCATCATGTGACCCAGACTATTTTTGGCGCCTGTTGAATAGCTGCAGGGCAGCCAATCAACAAGCGTTTCACTTGTTTGCCCTTAGAAGCCATCACAGCCATGCCTACTAATGGCAAGGCTGTGATAGGCTAGTGCATCATGTGACCCAGCCTCTATATGAGCTGGAGTCACGTATGCCGCATGTCACATCGTCTCAGGCTAGTGTAGGGAGAGCATGCTACCGGCGCTGTGAGGGACAGATTACCGATCTAATATGATCTCATCCTGCATTACAGACAGATTCCTGGCGGTGCTGTGAGAGGAAAGCTTAGAGTTCTAAAACGATCTGATACTGGACTAGGTAGAGTTTACTAGTGCTGTGAGGGATAGAT
>BLSH010555640.1:1613785-1627332 GCA_018402905.1 Glandirana rugosa
AAATCCCCCCCCCCCCCCCCCCCCAGGAAAGGGCATTCGCATAAGTTAACAGATTCAGGTGTATTGGGTCAAGGAGAGGGCCAAATGAAAATTCCTTAGAAGTTCGATGTCTATTGTTTAACTAATTATAACAATCAGAGCAAAGGACCACTGATGCGTTTCAGGGGCCAAACAATTCCCCTTCATCAGGGCTGAAGGAAAAGCGTAAACTAACTAACACACACATAAAAATATAACTTAACTATATAAAATAAGAATAAAAGGAAGACCCGCTGCACACTAAAAACCACAGATTAAACTGTGTGTATAGACAGTTGATGGTCATTCAAAGATGCTGCTGGCTTCCCAGTGAGACACAAGATAAGAGACACTATTAAAGAACAATCCCAAAGTTCACAGTGTAACAAAAATTAACCAAAAATATCTCAGCTGGATGCGATCTGGCCAAAAGGATACAAATGTTTCTACTTATAGAAATGCAGTTGGTTGCAGTGAGGCAAGCACAGACTCCTACAAAATTGCTGTTACAAAAAAAGAATGGGGTTGATATAAGGCCTCATACACACGGACCTTTTTTGACTCCAGCGTTTTTTGGCGTTTTTTTTTGCAGCCCTCCGTGTTAGTCAATGACCCCATAAAAACGCCAATGTTTTTTAACTGTAGAGGGTGTCGGCGTTAGTAAGCTGAAACTAGAACCCACGGCCAGCGCGTTCTGAGACTGTAACGTTTTGCCCTTTTTGACGCCGACGCCGCACCCGACCTTTTGCTTGTTTTTTTTTTTTTTTTTTTTTTTTTATTTTTTTTCTTTGAAGCCCGCGGTGGTGTGATACACACCTCAAGCTCACCCGGTGCATAAAAAAGTGCACAACACAACGGTGAAGACACAAAAAGTGCACAGGGTGTACACTTAGTCCCCCTCCGAAGAGGAAGGACCTCTAACCCTGATCCCCCGGGGCGCAAGGCTCCTGACAGGGACTAGAGTATCGTGCACCAATGGGTTGCCTAGCCAGAAGGCCGAGCAACCCCCGTTCTCTTGGCGACCAGCCGGAACCGGCCGCCCATCGATACTAGGTGGGGCTCCCCCGAAGGGAGACCCCATGAGAGGCGGTGGGTCAAGCCAGAAGGCCATACCCACCACCATCCCGAGACGTTCAGGGTAGGCCCGAGGACCGTACACCCTACTAATCAAGCAGTGCATGTGTACGACAAACAAAAGTGACAAAACACGACAAACAACACTCAAAAAAACATAAAAAGATGGGGGAAGGATAGTGGAGGACGTGCAAAAGAGTGCCTTTGTGCAATACAAAGGCCGGCCTTTCGGCCAGGAATAAAAAATTCCTCCGGTCCTGGCCAAAAGGCCCGGCCCAGGAGGCAGGTGCTAAAAAAGGCAGTTTTTGGTATGGTGCAGTGACCGAGTGCCTCAACTCACTGGTGACCCCCCAGGTTCAGTGAATATTCGGCACCCTTGGACTGCCAATCCAAGGGCACATACACCACGGGCTTCTTTGGCCGCAACCCGGCCGATCGGCCAGATCAGAGGTGGTTCTCCGCTCTCTCAGGAGGCATAGGAATTTAGACAGCTTAGGGAGAGCCTTGCCTTCGACTGGGGACAAGCCGAAGCCAGAATCAACCCAGGAGGAAAAAGGCCCTCCCCTCGCCAACCTTATTCCGTACCAATTACATTCTGCAAGGCTAGTCCCCCCACACTTCAAGAGGGGACCTAAATGCCTTACCTTCAAACTGATAAGAACAGATACTACACTTGATCTTAGCCAAAAGACCGAGAAGTGATTCTTTTGCTTGTTTTTAAACATACGCCCCGTGTGTATGAGGCCTAAAGGTAACCCTGTTCAATGAAAGGAATATATTTCTATAGAAAGCATGAAGGGGAGCGATTATATGTGCAATGAAGAACATGGTAGATGAAGCAGATAAATGGCAGAATGGTAAAATAACTCAAAAGTATTCCTAAGCAGAATGATTTGAAAAGGAATATAGACTAGTTTACACTTGCTTCAACAAGGCTTCGGACACACTTTGTTAAGGCTCCTGTCACTAAATAAAATGGTTAGCTTACAGTCTTGTTTACATCTTGCTTTTGCTTTGGAAATGAAAATTGAATGAAGAGTCGGCACTACTGCATAAAGGTAAATAATTCCATTTATTGCATCTCACCGTGTAGAAAGATAGCAAAGGCTAACACGCATCGGCATATAGAGCCTTGTTCACAGCAACTTTTCGCATAACAACATACATCTTATATACATGTGAAGATCTAGAAAAAAACAATTGATTGTAATTAAGCCTTAATTGCTGATGGATCAGGAGCAGCTGTTGCTCACCTGGCAAAGGAGTGAGCAACAGCAAAAGCAAGGTGTAAACAGGACTGTAAAGCCCCCGTACACACGGTTTGACGATCGCACGTACGATCGCGTCGAATCGTATGTTGGCTGTTGTATGCAGCATACTCACTGCACTACACGATCGTACTGCCGGGGAAAGAACGTTCAGGTGATTGTAATTCGCATCCAGCCATTCCTGACTTTGGGCATGCGTGTTTCGCACAATACAACTTTGTTGTACCAACTGCTCTGTACACACGATACAACGGTCGTATGAGAGCTTGTTGGTACGACCAAGTTTTCTAGTCTGCTCATACAACTCCCATGTTCGACTGCTCAAATCACGCATACGAACGATCAATATCGCATACAACGGTCTTGAGTACGACCTGTTGTATGCGGTCGTCGAACCGTCTGTACGGGGCTTAAGTTGCTGTGAACAAGGCTCTATACGTCGATGCGTGTTAGCCTTCGCTATCTTTCTACATGGGTGGGATGCAATAAATGGAATTATTTACCTTCAGAAGTGCCAACTCTTCATTCAATTTTCATTTCTATGGACATCTTGGATCGAGTGAAGGACACTCTGAGTCAGAGCACCTGTGAGAAGGTGGGTGATTGCACCATAAGACTTAGGGCCGGTTCACACTTACTCAGCGCGAGTTCGCGGCCCGTTAACATCTAGGCGAATTGTCAGGCGACTTGAGTCGCCTGACAATTCGCCTCAATGCTGTGCAATGGAACCGTTCTAATAGGAGTGAATCGCTTCGCTCCACCTTAGAAAAATGGTTCCTGCACTATTTTCAGGGTGATCTCAGCGTGGCTTACATTGACTTCTATGATAGAAGTCTCCTCACAAGCCGTGTTGAGATCGCCTCAAGTGGGGCGACTTGCTTCGCCCTGGCAAGTCGCGCCGCGCCGCATCGCACCGCGTAAGTGTGAACCGGCCCTTACCTTTGCCATGTTTTATTTTTGATGAACTTGCTTTTGCTTTGCTTTGCTTCGGCTTCGCTTCAAAAATTATACCCCATGTAGCTCTAGTGGTGCTTCAAAGCGTCTTCAAAGCCTCCATAGAAGTCTATGGCAAAGCTTGCTTGAAGCCCCACCGAAGCCTCATTGAAGGCCCACAAAGCCTCATCAAAGCCCCACCGAAGCCTCATCGAAGCCCCACAAAGCCCCACTTAAACACCAAGAAAAAGCAAGGTGTAAACATGACTGTAAGGGCTTGTTTACACTTGCTTTGGCTTCAACGCAAAGCCTCTTCAATGCCTCCATAGAAGTCTATGACAAAGCTTGTTTGAAGCTCGTTTGAAGCACCTGCGGCTTTTGAGAGGCTTTAATTCAGCTTTAGCTTTGCTTTGTTTTGGAGAAATTGCAGGTGTGAGATGTCAACAAACACACTGTGCATTGGCCAAGCTTCAACAAAGCGCCAAAAGAGCCTCAATGAAGCACCACCGAAGCCTCATTGAAGCACCACCGAAGCCTCATTGAAGCACCACCGAAGCCTCATTGAAGCACCACCAAAGCCTCAAAAACACATCATAAAAGCTTGTTGAAGCAGTAGGGGCTTTAATGTACTTTGAAGTCAAAGCAGTGTAAACTAGCCCTTAAGGACATCTAAATCCAAAGACAACATTTTACCACATCGCAGTTTACCAGTCCTTAGATGTGTTGGCAGCATTACTTAAGTCTAAAAAAAAGTTTCCGAAAGTACAGAAATATACCTGCTGACCCTGAGGGAATCTTCTTGTGGACTGAACTAAAATCTCAAACAATTCTAAACTACCAAACAATGTCCTTCTGTGTTCCTGGAGGCCAAAATATGTTCCACCAGCCTCCAGTGTGTGCCTGCTGAGTGAACAGTGGTCCCTGACGTGTCAGCTCCATCACACTTAAGCCTAGTACACACGATGAGATTATCGGACAAATGGTCGTCCTTTTTTTTGCATGCTTGTCTCATATCGAAAATGAATAGTTTACTAAAGTATGAAAATTCTCGTACAACACACTAGAAATTTGCAAGTGCTGTAATGTGTTTGCATTGTATTTTCAGACAAAAACTGTACTGATTAAAGAAAAATCATACCATCTGGTATCGTACCAGAAATAATTTTGTGTTTGTCCCTTCGGAAAATTTTGGACAAAAGCTGTGTACTAACGATTAGATTATCGTACGATGGATTCGAAATTGTTATTTTTTTTGTACAATATTCTAATCGTGTGTACTGGACTTCAAAGTGATTGCAAAGCCTCACCATGTAAAACAACAGTTTAGTTTAAAATAAAAATGAAAGGCAAAACATTTGTGCTTACAAAACATTATAAATACCTTTTCCCCCTTTATTATAAGCGATCACCTGACTTCTGCTCTCAGCTGCATAAGAGCTGGGCGACATGAAGCAGCAGGACACTGAGCTTCCCAGTGAATGGCTGTAAGGGGAGCGTGTCAGGACAAGTCTGATCATTGGAGGAGAGCAGACTAAGTTCCCAGCTTAGCTAGAGAACTGACTACAGTGTGTTCTCCTGCTTAGTGTGGTCAGTTTTTAATAGGAAAGCAAGGGGACTGGTAGGAACACAAAGGAAGCAATACAAAGAGAACAGGATACTTTCTCATACAAGTACGGTGGTACAGCAGGCAGAGATCAGGAATATGAAATGTTAGGTTTGCATATTCTTTAACATGAGAACACAGGCAGCCAGTGGGTAGGCTGCTGATCCTTACCTGCACACTGGCTCCCGAGGTGGGAGGTGTGTCAGCCTCCTGTACCGCCCAGGTCACCTGAGCTATCGAATGGAGACAGTGTGCATTCAGGGTCGTACATCGACACCTGCATGAATGCCAGAATGGGAGCCCCATCTGTGTCTGTGCGGCTGCTGTGTCTCAATTGACATCAGTGGGGATGCATGGGATCTGCGGCCAGATCGAATGTGATTTGCACCGCACTGTAGTATGAATCACATGCGATCTCTGTGTGATGCAAATTCAGCCAAAGAGATTGTGTGGCTGAATTTGCATCGCCATTGGAGCAAACTCGCACAGGACCCTTTTTTTTGTCTGCAGCAGCAGAATCGGATCGCATGGGTGTTCACACCATGCGATCCGATTCCTGTGCGAGTTTGCAGTTCGCAGTGCGATATGCGAGCTGATTTGGGGGGCATCATTAGCTTTCTATTGACACTCTCTGCAGTTCGCATAGTGTAGTGTGAACTGCCGCCGGGAGACATGCGATGCGAGAACCCGCAGTGGATTTGCAGGGTTCCTGCATCGCAGCAGTGTGAACCGGCCCTCAAAGCTGAACTCCAGGCAAATGGGAAACTAAACAGATAAAACACCTGTGTGCGAGCAATATATTTATCAAAGTAAATGCAACTCTTTTATCTGCTATGCAGTATATTATTAAATGTATTTTTAATGCAGACACTTTGACTAAGGAGTGGGTGAGAGAAACAGCACAAGGAGCCAGTCAGTTGTGCTGCAATGCAAAGAAGGAGCTGATAGGAAGAGAAAGCAAGGGTGGCTTATCAGTGCGCTGCTTCTCTTTTCACTGTCCAGTCACAGGAGTAAGGAGGAGACCTGTAAATTAAAATGTTATTGAAAGAAATATCAGCCCTCCAGATAGGGCTGTGCTGTGTGGCTGAGCTTTGTATAACTTTAGGACCAGGAGGGGCCTACAAACTTTTCCGTTCAAGGTCAAATTGTATATTTTACAAATATTCACAGGTCAAAAAAAAATCATGATTCCTAACAACAGTAAACTTTAGTAAATCAAAGCAAAGAAATTCCAAATAAGCTTTAGCCCATCTGAGCCCCCACTTTCATCAGCCCCCCCCCCAATTAGAGTACCTAAGAGTCCACCACAATCTCATATACTTGCAGTGTGCCTGGCAGCCTGAAGAGCCCAGGAACATGACTGCAGCAGCAAGTGGAGGTGGTGCTGGTCTGATGAAGGGCTGTCCTCCAGTCAATGCTTGGGCAATCGCACGGTTGTTTGGATGCCTGTGGTCCTAACAACCAATGATGGTACAATGACAGCACAGCCGGAGGAACCTGTGCTGGAAAGGGTGGTGGGGTGGATGATGGGGAGAAACGGAGACCATAGACTGACATGAAGACCTGTTTGAGATGACCTAACTGCGGGCCAGATAAAGTCTAGCAGCAGACTGAATTGGGCCCACAGGCCAAAGTTTGGAGAACCTTGCTACAGGAAGAAAGGGGACAGTATAAAAAAAATCCAGATGTTTTCTGTATCTCACATTCGAACCTCAATCCCCTCCCCTCATGCCCTGTCCCCATTCTTCCTGTGTAGCTGATTTTGGCATATACTGTATGGAACCTGACAGAAAGGTGATTTCTACTAGATATGAACACATGACATACCGCTGTTGAAGAAAAATGTGACTTTGATTTTAACTGAGCATTGACACCATATACCAACATCTCATTTTATCCCCTGAAGAAGTGGAAATGCAATCTACGAAACACGTTAAGAAATTGATCTCCTCCCATTACACATCTTTTCTCTTGATCGGCGTGGGATGATATGAAGGATGTATGGACCCAATAACTGTATGAGAGATGTGTATTGTAGGTTAGAGCAGGAGGTTGTAATCAATGTAACAGATAATTATGATCAGATCAGCATTTTTAAAATAATTTTATTATGATACATGGATAAAATATTTGTACTTTTTAACAGTATGACATAGATGCGATTGGCTTGGTACCATTACAGTTTCGTTGTTAGTGGTGCATTGCACAAGTACTGCAGGTTCCTCAAAAAATGCCATGAAATGAGTGTTTATATCACTGTGGCATAGGAACTCCTCATCATGGCACAGCACTGATGAATAATGTGCAGTATGCAGGATAAAAGAATAACCTTTAGGCTGGGTTCACATATGTGCGAATTGGATGCGGGTATCTCCGCATGCAATTCGCATTACATGCGAGTGTGACTCAATGGCTCTCAATACTCACAACACACAAAGTAAGAATACACATGACTCTTGTATATAGACAATTTTTTCTTATCCTGGAGTTTGACCCTCCCCTGCCCCTCTCCATGAGCACTGGGGTCACATTATCTGAATGAGGGAAAGAAACATTGAAACACTAATCTGGGTACAATGGTATATTTGCTTTGGAAGAATAAATCACCTCTAATGTTGGGTGCCCTACATGTGTGGATGTTTCTACATTATGTAAAACTATCAGTTTCGTTTTTACATTTTAGAATGGGGTGCCTTAAGATTGTGCATCATTTTTAAATGATGCCTTGGCTGAAAATATGTTTGAGAAACACTGTTTTACACTATAGTTTTCTTATTAACCACTTGCCAGCCAGCTCACGCAGATATACTGCGGCAGGTTAGCTCCGTTGGACGAACCGACACACCTGCGGGAGCGCGCCCACAGATCCTGCGGAATCTGTCTGCCGGCAACCCGCAATCATTCTACACAGAGGCAGAATGGGGATCTACCTATGTAAACAAGGCGATCCCTGTTCTGACAGGGAACATGAGAGATCTGCTGTTCCCAGTGTTCGGGAGCAGCGATCTCTGTCATGTCCCAGTGTGCCCATCCCCCCTACAGTTAAAACACACCTAGGGAACACGGTTAACCCCTTGATCGCCCTAGTGTTAACCCCTTCCCTGCCAGCATAATATTTACATTTATCACTGCATATTTATAGCACTGATCAATGTAATAATGTCACTGGTCCCCAAAAAGTGTCATTTGGGGCCAAATTTGTCCGCCGCAATGTCGCAGTCCCGCTAAAAATCGCAGATCGCCACCATTGCCAGTAAAAAAAAAAAAAAGTCCATAAATCTATCCCGTAGTTTGTAGACGTGATAACTTACATGCGATACATATTGCGAAACATATTGGCCTAAATTTATGAAGACATTTTTTTTTTTGATATTTATTAATGCAAAAATTGTCACTCTTTGTTCATAGTGCAAAAAATAAAAAACACAGAGGTGATCAAATACCACCAAAAGAAAGCTCTATTTGTGGGGGAAAAAAGGACATACATTTTGTGTGGGTACAACATTGCACGACCGCGCAATTGCCAGTTAAAGTGATGCAGTGCCATATTGCAAAAAATGATCTGGTCATTAAGGGGGCAAATCCCTCTGGGGCTGAAGGGGTTAAACAATTTGCTTTTCTATTAGGCCAGAGGTGGTCTTTAATTTCGCCATTAGATGGCAGCAGAGTATCACAAATTGACACTGATTGGAGGTCTCAAGTTCTTGATAGGACAACTTCATACTCTGCCTTTTACTTAAGTTACAGCTTTGATGGCCTAGGTTGAATTATTATCTATTGCCCAGGGTTATTTAGCTTGGAACATATTTTGCAGCATAACAACACACAGTAAATACAATACATTCAGATTACATCCAAATTGGTAGAGTCTCATAGATGACTAATTGGTTAGCACTTCTGCCTAGCATCCCTAGGGTCGTCAGTTCAAAACCCAACCACAACATTAAGTGCCTGGAGTTTGTATTTTCTTCCTGTGCCTGTGAGGGTTTCCTCCTCCATTTAGGTAAAGTGCTGCATACTTGACAGTGCCATATAAGTATCTGTAAGGCTCCTTTTACACTGGCGTAGTCCACCAGCTCGACAGGGGATCTCTCCACGGATCCCCGCTGAGCAGACGGATGACAGGTCCATGTCCGCTCCACTGATTCACAACAGACACGGACACAGCCCGCTGCCCTCTATGGGCTGACGGATGGAAACGGACCGCCTGTCAATTTCCATCTGACTGTCATCCGATCCACCAGATGGATGGAGAATGGAGCACTATCCATCTGTTTTTAGCGGACAGGATCTGATGTCAGTGGGTGTTAATGGACACATGTCCACTGACTCTTGCCACTCCATAGAGAGCAATGAATGGTCTGATCAGGTCCACCTAAAAAAACTGACAGGCGGACCCTATCGGTCTGTCTGCGTGAAAGGGACCTAATAAATATAAATAAATACATTGAGATCATCCTGTGTGCATCCAGAAAAGTTATAAATTCTTTCTTTCTTTTTTTGCATCAGCGCCTACCTAAACAGTCCAAAACCATCATGGATCAGTTTTGTTACAGACAGTTGGGTGTGATCAATAGGTCATCTATGATTGTGACAGTTGGAGAATTTGGTTAATAGTCATTTTTGTCACCTGCACTACACTTTTTACTGAAAATGCTCCGTGTTTTTAGATATACAGGCATTTTTTTACTGATGTAAATGCAGACCATTGTTTTTAACAGCCCCACGTACATTTACTGTGGCAGGGGGGCCCTTTAGCGCAAAATCACATACCTTTTCGTGATTCTCATCTTCAGCTCTCGGGCACGCGTGTGCGTCGCTGGAGCCCCACTCCTACTGTGATTGGGCACAGTGGGAGCCAATCAGCGAGTCCGACGATCGTTCGTAGAGAGGCAGAATGATGTTCTGTCTATGTAAACAAGGCAGACCGTTGTTCTGCCCGAAAGGAATATGGAGATCTCATGTTTCTGCTAAGCAGAAACGTGGATCTCTGTTTTCCGTTTAGTCAAAGCACCCCCCCTTCAGTTAGAAAGCACACATAGGGAACACATTTAACCCTTTGATCGGCCCTGATGTTAACCCCTTCTCTGCCAGTGTCATTTCTACAGTGTTGGTGCATTTTTTTTAGCACTGTTTACTGTATTGGTGTCACTGGTCCCCAAAAAGTGTCACTTACTGTCAGTTTTGTCCGCCGCAATATCGCAGTCCCGCTAAAAATCACTGATCACCGCCATTACTAGTAAAAAAATATTTAAAAAAATAAAAAGTACCTAAATCTATAGAGTTTGTAGATGCTATAACTTTTGTGCAAACCAATATACGCTTATTGGGATTTTTTTTACCAAAGATATGTAGCAGAATAGATATTGGCCTAAACTGAAGAAGAAATTAAATTTTTTACATTTTTTATTGGATGTGTTTTATAGCAGAAAGTAAAAAATATTAATTTTTTTTTCTAAATTGCCAGTCTTATTATGTTTATAGCACAAAAAATAAAAACCGCAGAGGTGATCAAATACCTCCAAAAGAAAGCTCTATTTGTGGGGAAAAAAGGAAATAAATTTTATTTGGGTACAACGTCGCACGACCGCGCAATTGTCAGGTAAAATAACACAGTGCCGTATCACAAAAAATGGCCTGATCAGGAAGGGGGTTCAACCTTCCGGAGCTGAAGTGGTTAATGTACCCGTACACACAGGTAAGTGAACATGTGCTGTGTATAGATCAGTTAAAAAAAAAATAGATATCTGAACTGCCAATCAGTATTTTACGTGTGCAAATACGTGCATATGCGCATACAATACATCCCTCAATAAAATATTGCATTGTGGCAGGTAGAATTTTTTTTTGTTTATGTACAAAGGTACATGCAAATAGGTAAAAAATAAACAACTGAAATTTCACCAAGAATACTAATCTTCAAACATCAGTACTGTACTGTGTGCCCTTAGAGTTTCTACATGTATTCCTCTCCTATAGCCACTAGAGGGCCCCGAGCACAGGATTACTTTATTGTACTCCCCCTGGTGGATTCTATAGGAATTTATCAGGAACTAGAAGTATCTTTAAAGCCAATGTGTCAACCAGTGACATCTATACCTGGGCTAGGAGAAATCCTGTTGCAAGGGTCTTGTATATCAGTGGGATTCTGACAGGGGATCAAAACCAAGAAAGATGTGAGCGCATACACTATTACCATCAAAGCGTGGCCCCCGTCATCTGTAGGGCAAGACATGAAATGCTTCATAGTGAAGGGTTATCATCCCATCTGGGGATCTGTGGGAGAAAAGTGTCGTATGCCATCCATTTGTGAATATTACGTTTAATTTCTGTCTGGATCAGATTTGTCCACATACCCATTTTTGTTACAATTGTACATTGTAATTCAGACAGCATGGTGACTAAGTGGTTGGTGGTACTTTTTACAAGGACACTTTAGGCTGCATTCACACCTGAGCGTAGCGTCATTGCGTGTTTTTCGCACGTATCCTTGCACAGTTTTTCAGGCGTTTTTGAGCGTTGGCAGTTTTTTTATTAACCAATAGGAAACGGGATCATCTGTTTCATCATTTGTTGCTAGGTATTTCAGTTTTTTTTTTAGCTTTTACATTATCTTTTATTTCTTCTTTTATTAATATTCATTTATTATAATGTTTTTTAGGGTAAGTGGTTCGAGTTCAGTTTAGGTTAGTGTTAGGATTAGTAGGAGTTGGGGGTTAGGGTTATTTATTATTATTATTATTTTATTTATTTTTTATTTTATTTTATTTATTATTAATTTTATTATACAAATAATAATAAATGAATAAATAAATGTAAAATAAATACACAAATAACGAGTCAACAGTCATACGATGCCTTGTTGGTTAACAAAAGTTTTCTAGTTTGCTCAGTCAATTTCTGTTGTACAACTGTCAGACATCGGCTGTTGTCATCGTGCATACTAACGGTTGCGCGTACTAACGGTTGGATGATCATACAACAAGCTGTTGTATGACCGTTGTATGATCACTGCATCGTGTGTACGAGCCATAAGAGACGGTTCACACAGGGGTGATCCGACTTCAGGCGTGACTTTGTAGGCGATTTGAGCGCGACTTCAGCGTGACTTTGGGCAACATACAACGCGACTTAAAGCGACCTCCACATCAGGTGACTTTGCCTGTGGCCAAACAGAGAGTAAATCTCTTCTGACATCATTCCTTTTACCTGGGTAAATTATTTTCTTTTTCCTGTAAAGTCGCTTCAATATAGATGGAGATCCGACTTGGAGGCTACTTCCATTGAATTCTATGGGCACAAGTCGGATAGAAGTCACCTTGAAGTAGTACAGGAACCTTTTCTGAAGTCGGAGCGACTTCAGTAGTTTACATTAAGACGGCTCCCATTCACTTCAATGGGATTTCTTATGTCAAGTGACTTGGGGCGACACAAGTCAGGTCCCAAGTCGCTGTAGTGTGAACCGGCTCTAACCCAAAAAAAAATATATTATTATTATTAAGAATGTATTTTTTTGTTCAAGTTTGGGTCTTATTATTAATAATAATAATAATAATAATAATATAATGTATTTAATATTTTTTAAGGTTATAGGTTAATTATTATTTATTAATATATTATTACATATTATTCATTTAATTTACTTATAATAATTTTTAGTTATTTGTGTATTTATTTTACATTTATTTATTCATATATTATTACTATTTTTTATTTTTTATTTTTTTTTTCATTTGAGCAGAAAATCACGCAAAAACTCCCGAATGGCGTGTTTTTCCATTCATTTCTATGGGAATACAAACATGCCAAAACCCCCGAATCTGCCTGATTTGCGCACCAAAAAAAGCTCCAGAACTTGTTTGGCTTCAGGCGACTTGGAGCGGAGATGTGAACCGTCTCCATAGAGAATAATTGATTTTTTTTCTCCTCCAGCATTTTTGAGCTTGAAGCAGATAATCGCTCAGGTGTGAATGGGGCCTAAGTCTTTTATCATCCTTTGGATATATAAATCAAAGTAGTCTGCTTGAACAGATTACTTCTATGAGTCTATGTTTTGAAGGCCTAGTTTCTATGTATATATGTAAATTGGAGCGGCCATATTTGAGTCATTAGGCTCTGATCACTGTTTCCTGACACAAGCACGACAGCATATACGTATGGGCTGGCTCCGCCCCTACGCCCAGTTCCAGGAGCCGGTTACACTATAAAGTCAAACACCTCCCACCAGGCCTCATTCTCCTTTTTTTCCTCACTGCTCAGCTGGTTACACTGATGCTGAAAGGCAGAAATTTTTCTTTTTCCCTCACCTTGCCGGATTCATCTGGCCAACCGCGCAGGTTAAGCCTCTCCTGTTAGCGACGCTCCCCACTGTACAGGGAGTAAATCTTCCTATATGGGGGAGGCCTCCCCTTCCCATGTTCCAGGGATTGGGGGGGTGGAAGGCGGCTGGTCTCTAAGGATTGCTTCCTCATCATGTCTCCATGGATGGACTTTCAGTGGACTTCCTGTCGGCCATAGGGCATGGAGTTGGTAAGGCACCACATGGTGCACAAATCGATAGTATGCAGCTACAGTTATGTGATTAGAAGTCTGCAGGTATATGCGATTAACCTGCACCTCTAAGCAGAGATCACAAGGTGAAGACTGCTGTT
>BLSH010555641.1:23975-47313 GCA_018402905.1 Glandirana rugosa
TCGGAGATACAATGAACACCCATGGATTATAACGTTGTTCCAGAAACGTGGTACTACAAAGGAAAAAAAAAGCTTCTTACCATAACTACCAGATAAACATGTGTGTCTCCAACAGTACAGTACCAAAGACCTTGTTGCAATATTAGGTACCCACAAGTAACATAGAGGCTCACGCCCCAAGCAGGACTGCTAATGAGAGGTAAGTTGGTGTCGGGAAGTCCTTGAGGACCAAGCACATGTACGTTAGCATGGTAGCTAGAGGAAGAAGTTCTGGAGGTTTGTAGAATATAACTGTAAACAGTGCCTCCGCTTGGTCATACCCATAGATTTAACGTGCACTGTTGAACAATTTGTAGTATTTTTGACAGGAAGGGTGACACCCAAGGGTGTTTGGGGGGGGGGGATAACGAGGGAGAAGGGGACGAAGAGAAGAGGGGGGAAAAAAAAGGGAGGGGAGGGTGTCTCCACAGATTTCTGTTCACAAAGCGCTCCCCAATGGTAACCGTGCCAACTCCACACAGTTATAGAGCACTGTGTGGAGCTGGCACTCCTGTCCCTCTAATACCTGGAATTCTCTTTTGGGTATCAGAGGGAAACTGCAATGCTCTGAGATTGAGCTGTGAGGCATCTACTAGGGCACCTTGCAACACAGAGCTGTCTTCTCCCACTCCCAGCAGTGGAACACAGGGTGCAAGACAAAGTGACTTTGGGAAGCTGATGCCTGATGTCACCCTGTTTAAGGCCTTGCCCCGAGCTCCAGCTTGACAGTGAGAGGCCCCGGGCCTGGTACAGGAGTACTACCTGTACCCCTTATCTGCATCCCTGGTTCTAGTTCCTGTTCTGTCAATAGACTGGAAATGAGGAGAAATCACCAATTAGGTCACATACGGTAGTAAAATGTCAGCGGGGTCCTAACTCTTAATCACACTAGCCAAAATTGAAAAAAATGGCTGAATTTGGGCTATAGCTAACATTATTTGGCTTAAGGTTCGGTTAACACCTCTGCGTTTTTTTGGTGCTTTTTACTTTTTGCAGAAACGCACTACAGTTCATTTAACATGGTTTCCTATGGGACACATTCACATCTATGCTTTTTTCAGCCACTGTATTATTGAAAAGGGTCCGGGACCTTTTTAAGCGCAAAATGTTGCTTTTTTTGCTTTTGTGGTTCAATAAACTTCAATGGAGGAGCTGCAGAAAAGCATGTAGTGCATTTTTTGCTGCAACTTTAACAACAATTTTGCTGCGATTTGCCGTTTTTTAAATCTGCCTAACAAATTTGCTACAAAAAAAAAAAAAAAAAAAGCATAAGAACTGAAATGGAAAATTTGAATTGTGGCAAAAAGCACTGTAAAAAAGACCAAAAGCAAACTGCATCGGTGTGAACCAAGCCTAAACAATGATTTCACAGTGTCTGGGGAAAATAGAGGTCAAGGCAGACATCAATCTTAATTGGCAATTGAATACGCAGACTGCTTGATATGTGTAACAAAATTGGTGTGTGTATTCCAAACCACGATAATCTTTTCCACTGTTGAGGAAATACAAAAGTAACACTGAGAGATGGACTGTTTTAATAGCTGCAGCAGAATCCTGGCCAGGCAAGGTTAATGGGGCTGAGTTGGCACGACCAAGAATACAGGGATGTCTCCAGCATGTGCTTGGGTAGGCCTTAGATGACCCTCACTGTTGTCATTTGTCACTAGTTGCTCAACCTTTAGGCTGGGTGCTAGCTCATTCTGCAGTTTGGCTTCATGTTGTTGGAAAACCAACATGGATTGTGATTTGCTTCCTTGTTTTTCAAATGATTTTTTTTGTTGTGAAATAGGCAACATAAAACATTTTGAAGGTTCTCCTGTGACCAATCCTTTTTAGTGAAGTTAATGGGTTTCACAGTTGGCAGTAACACACCGGCCCTTCCATTTCCTCAACTGAGCAACAGTGTGCTTATGAACCAGGTCGGCAGAGGCTGTGTCCCAGAAGTCCCTGCAAAACTAATCTTTAAGGAATGTTCTCACTCTTCCGAGTTCCGTCAACAAATTATAGAAGAGTAATCCATGCTCCCTGAGGCCGGCAACCTGTGCCTTTTCAGTGGTTTGTCTTGCTACGAGTCACAGATGGCAATGCTTCCCATTCTCATCTCGTAGATAGAATCCTGGCACACTATTCAGACACGCTGGCATTGATGAAGAAAACTAGTTCAGCCAACCGCAAACATTCTTGTTTGAGTTGAATTTTATTTATTGGAAAGCAAAACCCAATAAATGTTCTTTGCATTTGAGCTGAAAACATGAAATGATCCCAGTGCAATTTCAGAAAGAAAATGAGTTCCCATACTCCTAACTGTCAAATGCATGTGAAAGAATGGAAGACATTAGGACCATTGTGTGGCTTGCTCCTTCAAGTCTTCATGAGAAGGTCTGAACCAGGAAAAAAATACAGTTACAGTGGACATCACTGGTCAAGATACAGTGATGGGGGCAGCACAGACCCAGCATGGCTAAATGCAAAGGAGGCAAGCACAAATACGTTTTCTGTAATCTGGGTATATTTAGACATCTAAAGCATCTAAGAAATCGTAGCAGCTGTCAGCAGGCGAAGCTGGGATTTGTGGTGGTGAGATTGGCATTTCTGGATTTCTGAAGAGCTAAGAAGTCAGCAGCTGATGCCAATCTGCCAAATTACTTAAAGCTGGAAATTGAGCATGTTTGCAGGTGTAACCTTCCAGATTTTCACTTTTCTGTTCTGGATTGGGATTATCAAGGGTCCTACCAGCTCTGTTTTATTTTTGGATAACGTCATCTGAAGAAATAAGACTCTCTACATATTTAGTCATCTTAAAGAAGGCACCCTGGGGCCCCTTTGGTTATGCAAACTCACTGAGCTAAGTTGCATTTGGCTGGCAGAGATCCTAGGATATTGCACATATTTTAAGGATGCTAAGGAGGACTTTTCTTTGTAAAATTTCCAATCTTTTCGAAAACCGTATTTCAAAACCACAAACTTTGAGACCACAGAATTTCAAAGCATTATTACACATGTGGAGTATTGAAATTAAAATGTGTAGTACATTACTGTGGGGACAGGAAGTGAAAGGAAATGTATTCAGCTTGGTCACAGACAAAAATTAAACTTATTTTTAATAGTGTGAGAAGTGGAGAAAAACCCCTCTACTGCAGGGATATGCAATTGTCAGTCTTGCAATGACTCATGGGACTTGTAGTTTTGCAACAGCTGGAGGTCCTCTAATTGCATATGCCTGCTCTACTGTAATAGGGTAACAGGCAGAAATAAAAGCTTGAGGCTGGGTTCACACTGGAATCCACAGCGGCTCCCAGCAGGGGTCCGGTGCGTGCTGGTTCACAGTCTCTGGTCCGATTCCAACCCGAGTTTTGGGCTGAATTTGGACCTGAAACGATCCAAAAGACGCACAGTGTCTTTGTGCAAATCACACCGGACTCGCTGCGGAGATGTGTGAACCGACTCCATAGAGAGCCAGTCACAATCTCCTGCTATGCGAATTGAGTGCGGGGAAACCCGCATCCAATTCGCATAGGTGTGAACTCAGCCTAACTGAAATTATTACTCTTCTCTGCAATTTCAAAACTGAAACACGGCTGTAGTTAGGCTTTAAAGGAAACCTTCGCCAGGAAGTTGGCATTTTCAAAAGGAGAGATTGATTTGGAGCCATATGTATTTCTGTTTCAATTTTTGTTGGTTTTATGACTCCGTGTAGGAAATCAAAATCAAGCATGTAAATCGCCCATGCAGGGGCTAAGAAGTGGTCAGGTATTACAGAAAAATCCACAAGAGTTATGAACATGGCAACCATCGATAAACAACTCTATACAGTTGAAATAATATTGAAAGATTATAAATGCAAAAGAGAAAAAGGTCATATTCCATAGCCTACTCAGTCACCCCAGGGGTGGCCCAACTCTTGCGACCAACCTTGCATTTGTATAAACGAAAAGAAAGAGAAGCCAGAAAGAAAGTAGAAGGGAGAAGGGGAGGAATAAAGTCTAGAGAAAGGGAAAGAGAAGAAAAGAAGATGACTCGAAAGTTCCGCCGGAAGCAATCAGATAAGGCCCAAACAAGCCGGTTGGAGAGAGGGAAATTCGTAGGAGATCCATGGTTCCCAGATCTTGAGAAATTTAGAATGTGAGTCATTCACAATACAGGACATCTCCTCATAGAGCATCAAAGCAGGGCCCCATATTCAACATAAGTAGCTGTAAAAAGCTATATAAAATTATGGACAAACTTGTGCCAACATTCTGATTGGCATCAATATTTTGGAACTACATATTTGTGGTGGGACTTTTTAGACACCATTATTTACTAAAGTGTCTAACACACCCTATATATGAATATAAACAAAAAAAATGTATTATATAAAATTTCATAAAAATTACACATTAAATCAGCGCTGACATGTATTACACATTCCTCATGCAAGATGAAGGCATATGGCATTGTTTTTGTGGATAACCCAACGCGTTTTGATGCATTCTTCCTCAGGTGATAGATTGAGCATCTAAAATATACAAACTTTTCAGTTATTTATTTACACATTATCAAAAATATTTAAAAAATTTGCCATTATGCACCACTTGTGCCGGTTTGTAGATTTAGTCAGCCAAACAGTAACACCATTATCTGTGCTTCTTGTGGTCCACCCCCACCCATTTAGAGATAATAGAGGTGTGCACAAAGGGCTCCCTGAATCCCTGAAGATTGTGAGAGAGATCAACAAATATGTCACTAAAAAGGGACTGGCTTCTTTTGTCCAATAATATACATATACCTTAAAAAGGACGATGCAGGTCTTATTTCAGCTTTATGCACTATGATGGTAACTTAGGTCAGTGTTTCTCAACCTCTTTCAGTCAAATTATGCACGAGGCACCCCATTCTGAATTGTCCTAAACTAATAGTGTTACATAATGCAGCAACATCTGTACATGTAGTGCACCCAAAATTAGAGGTATTTTATTCTTCCAAAGCAAACACACATTTATACACTGGTACTATTCCAATGTTTCTCTTCTCCGTCAGCCCCTCCATCACTCAGCTAATGTGACCCCAATGCTGATGGAGAGGGGCAGGGGAGAGGCAAACAAGGATGCTGTGCAGGCACCCGATGTCCTCCTTTTTTTTTACAGATGATGTCATTGGTCGTTAGGACACCGGTTTGTAGAAAGTTATAATGATGCACAATAATTGCCTTTTGTGTAACTAAAAGGCATACTTGATCCACCCGTTGGGGTGTATACAATTTTTGGGCATTCTGCCAAGGCACCTCTGAAGAAACCTGACAGCACCCTGGTTGAAAAAGACTGACTTAGGTAATAGTTCATTTTAGCATTTATATCTTAAAAAAGCAGACCTTTCAGTAAGTTTACAAGTCTACATAAATTCCAGACATGTTACCATATACATCAAAATATGAAATCATTACAATCATTTCAATCCAGTGGCTGTCTAACTTGAGAAGATAGTCTGCAGGGTGAAGCATTTGCTCAGTCTCCTTTCCCCTAGTAATCAGACTGTACATTTTATCTTTGTAGCAAGACACAAGATAAGATTCTTCAGCAGGAGGCTGATCTGTTATTGTCTCTATTTCTGGGCAGCACGGTGGCTAAGTGGTTAGCACTTCCGCCTAGCAGCACTAGGGTCATAGGTTGAAATGCCAACCACGCCACTTCCTGCCTGGAGTTTGCATGTTCTCCCTGTGCCTGTGTTGATTTCCTCCGGGTACTCTGGTTTCCTCCCAAAGACATGCTGGTGGTGGGTTAATTGGCTTCTGTCTAAATTGGCCTTAGTATGTGAATGAATATGAGTGGACCTTAGATTGTAAGCTACTTGAGGGCAGGAACTGACATGACCATACAATATGTAGGTAAAGCACTGCGTAAATTGATGGCGCTATATAAGTACCTGTAATAAATAAATATGTTTAGAAATTTGGGAACGGTCACCACAATTTACATAATTGTGTTCTCTCTGAGCTAGCATCTCAGTCCAGGTAGTCAGTGATGACCCAGGATGATGCCTGAACAAAGATGTCACCATAAAAGAAAAGTAGATAAAGGAATTGTCGCAGGGGTAGTAGTAGGATCTCTGTGGGAAGTAATAATACCTGTGACCAGTGTTGCCAACCGTCCGTAAATTTACGGACAGCCCCTAAAAACAGGGCAGTTTTTCGGGTGTCTGTAAAAGTCCGTAGTAGCCGAAAAGTGCCAGTAAAAACGGCGGCCATCGGCTCCGATCAGAGCTGCGCATGTGCAATTACGGAAATCCCCGAGCGGCGAGTGAGAAGATCCGATCCTGACCCTGAGACGAGTTGGACGACTACTCCTCCTGCTGCCAGCTAGTGCATCTGCCCAGCCCATCCGCCCTCAAATGAGGTTACTGCATTTTCCCATCACACCACCGCCAGCCAGCACCTGACCGGAGCAGATGCTCCGCATGGATAGATCCTCCTCATTCCTGCCTGCCTCCCTGCTCTTGCTGACCCTGCAGCCCCCCTGGTGACAGTGTTGAGTGTAGTATGTTTCCTCTTCAAGCCGGCCAAAAAGAGTTGGGACAGTGAGTGTGGGACTGTTTGACACCCACACTGTCTCTGCTCACTCTGACAGACAGCCGCGAGCCAGGCTGCATTTTGTGAATTTTGTAAAATGCCAGTAAAACCTTCGCTGTGCCAGTAAATTTTGGGTGTTGTGCCAGTAAATTTCAATCTGGTAGGTTGGCAACACTGCCTGTGACTATTCCTATTAGCCTATAGCCTATAACAGGACAAAAACATATCTGATACAAGGACCACTTTAATCTGCTTACTTTTAACCCCTTGCCGACCGCCGATCGGCAATTGACGGCGGCAAGGTGGCTCGTGAGCGCAAATCGCCGTCATACGACGGCGGCTGCGCTCACGAGCCTAGTGAGCGTGCGCGCCGCTGGAGGCGTGCCCGCGCGCTCACTGTGTTCGGGGAGGGCCAGGGAGCGGGTGCGGCGGCTTCGATTGCCGCCGGCTACCCGCGATGGCCCCCCCGGAGCGAAGAAACGGAGGTCCGCGTATGTAAACACGGACCTCCGTTCTGTGTGAGGGCTGTGATCACAGCCTTCCTGTATACGAAGGCTGTGACCACTTCCCTTCCCCAGCTAGGGCAGTCCCCATACAGTTAGAACACGCCCAGGGAACATTGTTAACCCTTAGAGCGCCCCCTGCAGGTTAACCCCTTCACTGCCTATTGCATTTACACAGTAATCAGTGCATTTTTATAGCACTGATCGCTGTATAAATGCCAATGGTCCCAAAAAAGTGTCAAAATAGTCCGACATGTCTGCTGAAATATCGCAGTACCGCTAAAAATCGCAGATCGCCGTAAACGAGACCACTTTTGCGCAAACGCGACCACTTTTGCGCAAACCAATCAATAAATGCGATTGCGATTTTTTTTATCGCAAATATGAGGAAGAATATAAATTGGCCAAAAACGGTGAAAAAAAATGTTTTTTTTATATTTTTTTTTTGGATTTGTATTCTAGCAAAAAGTAAGAAATTTGGGTTTTTTTGCAAAATTGTCGCTCTTCTTTTGTTTATAGCGGCAATCAGAAATGACGCAGAGGGGATCAAATACCACCAAAAGAAAGCTCTATTTGTGGGAAAAAAAGGACGCAAATTTTGTTTGGGTACAACGTCGCACGACCGCGCAATTTTCAGTTAAAGCGACGCAGTGCCGAATCGCAAAAAGGGCTCCGGTCCTAAAGCTGGAAATCCTTCCGGGGCTGAAGTGGTTAAAATATAACCCTTTTTAGTGGGACTCTTGGTATTTATCTTTTAAAACCTATTTGGAGATGGGCATAGTGTTGAGGGTACTACAGCACTCACAACTTTGGAATCCATTGAAATCAATGTGTACTAATGATTATCTCATGTGGTCATTCCTTTGAGTTTAAGAGAGCCAAAAATTCTCAACATAATAGGTTTCAGAAGTAAGAATCCACTCTGGCATTCACTGCCTCTTCTGGAACTGGGATTTTATCCCTCCTCGCATTCTGCGTCTTTGTTTTCAAATTCCGTCCATAGCCCAACACCGTCAGGTCTGCTGCTTTCAGATGAAACTGAAGCTGAGGCTTGGGAATTTGGCAGAGGCCATTGCGTGGAAGAGGCAGGAGCAGGAAGACGAGCCAGAATCCCAAGACTCTCTCTCCCGATTTTTTTTTTTTTTTTCTCTTTCTGTCTTATTTTGTTTAAATAATTGAACAATTTGCCAATATTAATTTGGCTGCTGTTTTTTTAACATTTCTTTGCATGGCGCCGAAGGAAGATTCCTGTGCGATAATCTGATTGGCTTCATAAGTACCGGAGAGGAACATACAAGAACTTATTTGGACCTCGGAAAAAGCTTTCATCACGTTATTTTTGATATGATAGCATTTCTGCTGCTAGTATAGTATATGTATTGTGCCCAGGGCTAAAGGTCAGAGCTGGGGGTAAAATGAGGTAAAGTAAGTTCAGGTAAACGTTCTACTTAGGGGCTATTTCGGTTGAAGTTAGTATCGTACATATAACCAAATATAACAGCCAAGGTGACCTTCAGAAGCCCAAAAGTAATGGGCTGTAAAAAACCCAAATTCCACCTCTGGTTCCATTCACATCTACGCATTTATAGAATATGTGAAAACTGCACATCATGCTTGTGGTGCTGACAATTGTTAATGGCAGCCCAAATGTAGGAGGCAAACATGCGTTTTGCCCAGTAAAAAAATTGCACGCAAACTAAAACATGGAAAAATGCTCCATGAGCTACCTTGCCACATGTAGGGCAGCCAACTGAAATCAATGTGCTGCCCTATGCTTGTCACACAAAAAAAGTGCGGAAAAATGCGTGGTGAGGTGTGAACTCTACTGGTAACGTAACTTAAATTGTTGTAATTTTTGAAAAATAAAAAGTTTTGTGGACAGAAAAATGTGATCTCTATGCCTCTGATAGTCATACAGATGTGGAAGAGTTGTGGCCTTGCCTCCATAGTATGTAATAGCTGTTAATATAGGAATAGGTAATCCCCAATGATTGAAAAGTACATTTTTAACTTTATAGGATGGAATTTAAGCAGGCTGTCATTATCTTTGTTGTGTTAGTAGAAAAAAGAATGAGGCGCTAGCACAGCCAAGTAAACAATAAAAATGACAGAATTAAATATATAATGTCCATAAAATGCATAGTAGTCACCACACCATTTATTATTATTATACAGGATTTATATAGCGCTCACAGTTTGCAAAGTGCTTATCTTTTGTGTTTTGATTAATAACCTTCAAATAGTGCTGCACCATTCACCATTACCACAGAACAAGCAGCCCTGACGGTGGCACAGTTGGTAGAGCGAGAGGTCATGAGTTCAAATCTCCAACACTTGTGGTGGTGAATGGTGTAGCACTATTTGAAGATTATTAAAGTGGTTGTAAATCTTCAAGGTTTGTACCTTCATGTATTCTATGCATGAAGGTAAAAAACCTTCTCTGTTCGGCAGCTCCCCTAATACAATCCAGTGATGTGCACGTCAGCCTTGCCTCTCTGGGGACTCTCACTCCTCATTGGCTGAGCTGCTGTCAATCACAGCCAGTGAGAAGAAAGAGGGGATGGACCGACCTGCAGTTCTGTGTGTGAATGGACCCGTAGAGCAGTGACTTGGGAGACCCCATTGTAAGCTGCTTGCTCTGGGGGCACTTGGCAGGAGGGAGGGGCCAGAAGAATCGGTAGAGGACCCGAGAAGAGGAGGATCGAGGTGCTCTGTAAAACCATTGCACAGAGCAGGTAAGTACAGTGAGTGAAAAAAGTATTTATTTCCATGCTGATTTTGTATGTTTGCCCACTGACAAAGAAATGATCAGTCTATAATTTTAATGGTTGGTTTATTTTAACAGTTGGAGGCAATAACAACAAAATATCCAGAAAAATGCATTTCAAAAAAGTTATAAATTTGCATTTTAATGAGTAAAATAAGTATTTGATCCCCTATCAATCAGCAAGATTTCTGGCTCCCGTGTGTCTGCTATACAGGTAACGAGCTGAGATTAGGAGCACTCTCTTAAAGGGAGTGCTCCTAATCTCAGCTTGTTAGCTGTATAAAAGACCACTGTCCACATAAGCAATCAATCAGATTCCAATCTCTCCACCATGGCCAAGACCAAAGAGCTGTCCATGGATGTCAGGGACAAGATTGTAGCCTTACACAAGGCTGGAATGGGCTACAAGACCATTGGCAAGCAGCTTGGTGAGAGGGTGACAACAGTTGGTTCTCCTAATCTCAGCTTGTTAGCTGTATAAAAGAGATCTGTCCACAGAAGCAATCAATCAGATTCCAATCTCTCCACCATGGCCAAGACCAAAGAGCTGTTAATGGATGTCAGGGACAAGATTGTAGACTTACACAAGGCTGGAATGGGCTTCAAGACCATTGGCAAGCAGCTTGATGAGAGGGTGACAACAGTTGGTCCGATTATTCACAAATGGAAGAAACACAAAATAATTGTGCCTCTCCCTTGGTCTGGGGCTCCATGCAAGATCTCACCTCGTGAAGTTTCAATGATCATGAGAACGGTGAGGAATCAGCCCAGAGCTGCACGGGAGAATCTTGTCAACGATCTCAAGGCATCTGGGACCATAGTCACCAAGAAAACAATTGGTAACCCACTACACCACGAAGGACTGAAATCCTGCAGCACCCGCAAGGTCCATCTGCTCAAGAAAGCACATGTGCAGGCCCGTCTGAAGTTTGCTAATGAACATCTGAATGATTCAGAGGAGAACTAAAGCCCTGTACACACGGGACGACGATCGCATACAACAGGTCGTACTAACGACCGTTGTATGCGATATTGATCATTTGTATGCGCGTTTTGAACAGTCGAACATATGACGGTCGTACAAGGGAGTTGTATGAGCAGACTAGAAAACTTGGTCGTACCAACAAGCTCTCATACGACCGTTGTATCGTGTGTACAGAGAAGTTGGTACAACAAAGTTGTATTGTGCAAAACACGCATGCTCAGAAGTCAGGAATGGCTGGATGCTAATTACATGCACCTGAATGTTCTTCTGCGGTCGTACGATCGTGTAGTGCAGTCAGTATGCTACATACAACAGCCAACATACGATTTGGCACGATCGTACGTGCGATCGTCGTTCCGGGTGTACAGGGCTTAAGTGTTGTGGTCAGATTAGACCAAAATCAAGCCTTTTGGCATCAACTAAACTCGCCGTATGCTGCCTATGACCCCAAGAACACCTTCCCCACTGTCAAACATGGAGGTGGAAACCTTATGCTTTTGGATGTGTTTTTCTGCTAAGGGGAAAGGACAACTTCACCACATCAAAGGGATGATGGACATAAAATCGTGAGCGAATAGCATCCAGCCGGCTCACACAAATCTAAGTATGTGTTCTTTTACATCATTCCGCAGTCCTACGAAAGAGGAAAAGATCCGTAGAGTGGCCTAGCCAGTCTCCAGACCTTCATCCTATGGAAAATATGTGAAGGGAGCTGAAGGTTCGAGTTACCAAACATCAGCCTTGAACCTTTAATGACTTAGAAACTACAAAGAGGAGTGGGACAAAAAAACCCCCTGAGATGTGTGCAAACCTGGTGGCCAACTACAAGAAACGTCTTACTTCTGTTTTGCCAACAAGGGTTTTGCCACCAAGTACTAAGTCATGTTTTGCGAAGGGGTCAAATATTTTTTTGTTGTTTACTTGGCTGTGCTTGCACCTCATTCTTTTTTCTACTATTTCTACACCTATTCAAGGTGGAATTATTCACTTTTAAAGAGGGAAGCTTCAAATATGTCTCTGGTAGAAGGGAAGGCGCCTTTGTCTATACAATTTACCTCTGTAGTGTTTTCCCCTTGCCCTGATATGCCATTGAGATGCCTGATAAATACCCACTTCCTCTGGGTATGGAAATCGTGACCAATATGAATGCACCCTTACGGTTGTGGGTCAGTTTTATTTTTTAGTTTAGGCATGGCCGATACAAACCACAAATGACTGTGTGTGTGTGTCTAGTTTAGAAGATTCATATCTAATTTAGGAGATTAGTTAACTTGCATATCAGTGGCCTTTATGACTTTAAAAACGTGAACGGTAATTTGACTTTGCCACTACACAAGCCATATTGTAATTAAATGTTTGTGAAAATGACCTTTCCTTTTCAGTGTGCAGCTCTATAATTTTCTGTAAAATGCAATATGGCAACCTGGAGGTGTTCTCTACATAGTGTGTGTACAGTACACCCACCAGATATGTCATTTCCTGCTTGTGTGATTGGTTCACTGACTTTAGTCTGCACCAAGATACAAGTCAGATTTTAGGCATCCCCTGCAACAAACATTTAATTTGGTAAGATACTTTTTCTGTTTCCGCTTTAGAACACTGCAGTTGCATCAGCTGATTTATATGTAATATGTAAAAGCCACTGCCATTCAAATTCACTTTGCACATATTCTTATGCAACTCTTCTCTTTTGTATAAACAAACAAAGTTGTGGGACACCCCACATGAATGGGACGTTTTCAATGGGCACACCACGAGATAGCCAGAATGAATTGTATAAAAAATATATAATATTTTATTTGTACATAGAAAAATACATATCTAACACAATATCTATACACAAAAAAAAAAGTAATGCAGTAACAAGAAAAAAACGGGGAGGAAGGTAACAAGTGGGAGTCCCCCAAGTACCACGTGATGCAAATCCCACGTAGGGTCACATCCAGTGGCACGTCGAGGGGCCCCTACCAAAACACACTATACAATTAAATAAAATCCTTAAGCCAAAGTATGTTATACGCGAACAAGGAGTCAACGCGTTTCGCTACGAGCTTCCTCAGGACTCCAGAACTATGGCTTTCAGTTGTGAGAACAACTAATCAAAGAGAAATAATATAATTAGCACAACACAAGAACAATAAAGATCGGGCCTACTATATGTAGATTCATTTAGGCATTTATCTGTATATCATTTATCATATATGTTCAGTATACAGGCGCTTACATATAACTCCTCATGGCTCGGGACGGCAATCAGGGGGGCGAGCATAGGGGTCTATCAAAATCCAGGCTTCAAGGGGAGATCTATCAGAAGTAAGGATAATGTTACATACATATGTTATAATGTTCAAAGGTTTTGAAGGGAGCAAGAAAAGGGCACCTATAATTCAATATATAGATACGGAGGCATTCTTTACCTTTACTTTATACTATTAGTACATAGTGTACAGTTCCCTCGGTGGGATTTGACCCTTCATTGAGTGTATAGTCATCTAGGATGGTAAAGAAAAAAAAACGTATATAAAGTGACAAAGCTTAAGCTAGTGCCCAAAAGTCCCTACCCCCACTGGCCCAATAGGGTCCCATGAGACCTAATATATACACTCAATGATTCCTAGATTGTAAGCTCTAACGAGCAGGGTCCTCTGATTCCTCCTGTTTTGAATTGTATTGTAATTTGCACTGTCTCCCCTAATATTGTAAAGCGCTGCGCAAACTGTCGGCGCTATATAAATCTTGTATAATAATAATAATAATAATATGTATGTAACATTATCCTTACTTCTGATAGATCTCCCCTTGAAGCCTGGATTTTGATAGACCCCTATGCTCGCCCCCCTGATTGCCGTCCCGAGCCATGAGGAGTTATATGTAAGCGCCTGTATACGGAACATATATGATAAATGATATACAGATAAATGCCTAAATGAATCTACATATAGTAGACCCAATCTTTATTGTTCTTGTGTTGTGCTAATTATATTATTTCTCTTTGATTAGTTGTTCTCACAACTGAAAGCCATAGTTCTGGAGTCCTGAGGAAGCTCGTAGCGAAACGCGTTGACTCCTTGTTCGCGTATAACATACTTTGGCTTAAGGATTTTATTTAATTGTATAGTGTGTTTTGGTAGGGGCCCCTCAACGTGCCGTGGGATTTGCATCACGTGGTACTTGGGGGACTCCCACTTGTTACCTTTCTCCCCGTTTTTTTCTTGTTACTGCATTACTTTTTTTTTGTGTATAGATATTGTGTTAGATATGTATTTTTCTATGTACAAGTAAAATATTATATATTTTTTATACAATTCATTCTGGCTATCTCGTGGTGTGCCCATTGAAAACCGTCCCATTCATGTGGGGTGTCCCACAACTTTGTTTGTTTGTTCTGAATTCATGGACGGTGGCACAATATTCAGGAAGTCCCCTTTGTATTCTCTTTTGTATAGTCTTGGATATTTTGGGTGGTGTACAGTTCACTGAGGAAGCATAAACAGGCGAAACATGTTGGAATGGAACCACACTACTATGACCCTTTGTTACCCAACCTTGTGCATGTAAAGAATAGCACCAATCTATGTATTGATTTTAACTTTGTCTATTTTTTAAACAATGTATCAATAAAAATGAATTTTTTATTACATTTTTGGCACCGTCATAATCCCTCTTTCCCCTTCCAAGCCTTACTAAAATACTGGGGATGAGGTGCCCGATAAACCAGTGCCACCAGACACACACACTCACTTTGCACATTGTGTTTAGGCAGCCGCTGACTGTCTGAATGCCCAGTGACCTCATTTAATTGGGTGCAGGCGCTGTTTGGCCAACAGTTTGCCATCTGGCTCCTTCTGTTTTTCAATGGAAGTTTGGAATCGGCTGAAATTTGAACCGTGTATGGCCAGCATAGATTCTGTTATTAACAGCTTATATTTGGCGATCTAAAGAACGCTACCATAAGAAAATTAGCCGGACCATAGATGATGCTATTTTCTTTTTTGCAATCATGGGTTGCAGGAAAGATGCCTGTAATAGCTTGATTCGCTCATCAACAGAGACCGGGAATCCCAGTGTGGTTGGGGGAGCTATTCCAGCTGGGAGGACAGAATAATTATTGCTAGTGGCTGTACCTGCTGGCAATAGTTGCATGCAAAAAAAATCTGACATTCTGGTTGTATCCAAGTTGATCAAAGGATCGACTTAGGTACAATTAGCCTAACCATAGATAGTTTGAATCTCGGCCGGTCCCTGCTGAACCAGCCTATATTTGAACCATCTATGGGCAGCTTTAGAAACATATTTGTTTATGTCACAGGTCTTCCTCTTTACTCTGCTATACCCATTATATTAATGGAGCTTAAGGCAGGACATTTGGACCCATGGCCCCCGCACTGCATTGTGGGGGAAGGGAGTGTGCATGTGTGTCCCATACTTATAAGTAAGGATGGGCCCGGGCTTGTTCGGAACCAAACGTGCCCGAGCCTGCCAGGAAGTGAACCCTACACTGCGTGGCTGCAGCGATCGCGGAATGTCTCACTGCCTGTGATTAGCGCAGTGCAGGGTTCACTTCCTGGCGGGCTCGGGCACGGTTGGTTCCGAACAAGCCCAAGCCTATTCCTATAAGTACCTGGATTTTCAGCAAGGCAAAGGATGCAATAAGATCTGCACATATATGCAGAGATTATAGGCACTTGGGGTGCCAATTGTACAAGCTGGGTGTAGTATTTGGGGTGTTTTCTTCCAAGGAAAGTCTGATGGACAGCCTCGAAAAATAACCAGTTGCCTAGATTCTGTGTTTCTCTCAGTAGAGGTGTCCTTAAACAATTGTCAGAATTAATGGCCATGGGCTGGAGGCTGGGCTTTATAGGGTCAATTTTACAGACTTCTAGGCTTTCCTTTTTATCGTGTATCTGCGGAAGTGCGGCCACCCCAGCAAAAACACACACACATGCCGAGTATTTACCCGAACACATAACACAAGTAAACATCGTTACCATTGTAAGCAGACGCACAGGCTGTATAATCTGTCGAGCCTCAGCCACTTCCTCCCCTGGAAGTCTTAGAACTTCTGGGGTGTTGACATTGAGTTCATCAGATGAAGGTTGCATGCTGATAGTCTTCAAATTTTTCTTCTGTCACTTTATCTCAAGGGTCAGCTGAATCTGTGAACCGCCATTGCTTTTTGGGAGTTGGCCATACACATATATATTTTTTTTGTTCAGCCTGCAAAAAAATAACTGACAGATTTCTCCATCCACTCTATACTGTGTGGATGGATTATTTTGTTGCTGTGGTTGTTGGATTTTGACACCCTGCCAGTTGTCAAAATACCATCAGCCAACAATTTTCTGCCCGGCTCCTTCGATTTTTCAGTCAAAGGATGTCTGGCGGGAGGCGGCCAACAGGGCTACCCACTGAGCGAATTTAACTTGAAGTGTTACTAAACCCAGGACCCTGCATTCACTATATCTGGTCTTCCACAGTACACAGAACGTTGAGATGAAATTATTTTAGTAAATATAAACTGCTAAATACAGCAGTATATAGCAGTCTTGTGACTTCTATCAGTGTCTGGTTAAAGCTTGTAGGAGGAGTTTTCATTTTACTCTGACTGTCCTATGAGGCTGCAGGACCCCTGACCCTCGGTCTGGACAGTGCTGATTGGCCTTGATTACATACACCCTCCCAAGAAAAAAACAAACTCTAGCAATACACACCAAACTAAGCATGTGCAGAGTGACTCCAAAGGCTCTGTCTTATCAGGAGATGGATTAGGGACAGTGGCAGAAGGGGAGGATCAGAGAAGACAGAATCAAACAGCCTTTTTACACAACCATGTTATACTTGTGCAGTGGTTTTGCACAGCGCAGCCCTTATCCTCCTTTTCACGGGTCCCCCGCTGGTGCTACTGGCTTCTCCCCCTTGATCAGTGCCCTTAATGGCAAACCTCTTACTATGGGGACACTGGTGCATGCTCGCTCCCAAGCCCTGCTCTATGCGCCCTTTTCTTTGGCTCACTGGCTGTGATTGACAGCAGTGGGAGTGCGAGTCAGTCAGGATCGGGACAGTCGCGGCTCTCATGCACATCGCTGGATCGAGAGTTGGCTCCACTTTAAAGCTAGCCATACACTGTTTGAATTTCTCGATGAACCAGCCCAGGTTCACTCTGTGGGTGACCCTGTTAGCCTCCAACAGCCGACATACCTTGATTGGAAAATCGTAGGGGCTTGGAGGAAAATTGTTGACCAACATTAATATTTTACCTATAGGTGGACCCCAGAGGGCTGATTGAACCTCTGTCTTCTTATGTCTTGGATACTCCAAAATTGTTATCTTTTTATTCTAATTCCTGACTGTCCACCTTGGAGTTTTGGTGGCTACAGCCCACTTTTGTGTGTTTAGCTTCTGTCATTATCTACATAATATAAGATAAATAAAAAAGTCCACCAAGAATGGTGAAAACCCCTCCTATTGGCATACATGCAGGCACTGGGACATAGGACAGGGACATTAGGGACAAATATTAGTTAAAGTGGTAAGCGACATCTAACTATTCTCAAAAAATGTTCCCTCCCCCTCCTACCTATCCTGCATAACCTGTATAAAAACAGATATGTGTGCTTACCCCTTTTTAACCACTTGCTGACCAGCCGCCGGCATTATACTGCAGCAGGCTAGTTTCCCGAAAATCGCCGTCATTGTACGCCTGCTCGGGAACTGCATTTTGTGGCCAGCGGGGGAGGCATTCAGCGGGTCCGGCCCGCTGGCTACCCGCGATTGTTCCCCGCAGTGACAGAATGGGGATCTTCCTGTGTTAACATGGCAGATCTCTGTTCTGACAGGGGAGATCACGCAGATTCTATCTTTCTGCTATGCAGGAAGACGGATCTGTGTGTTTCCCCAGTCACACAGTCCCCCATACAGTCCCCCAACACATTTAACCCCTTGATTGCCCATGCTGTTAACCCCTTTCCTGCCAGTGTCATTAGTACAATAACAGTGCATATTTTTATTTGATTATTGTAATAATGTCACTGGTTCCCAAAAATGTGTCAAAAATGTCAGGTGTCCGATCTGTCCGCCGCAATGTCACAGTCCCGCTAAAAATCACAGATCACGCCCATTACTAGTAAAAAATGAAATAATTTAATAAAAATGCCATAAATCTATTCCCTATTTTGTTGACGCTATAACTTTTGTGCATATGTAGAAGAATATATATCGGCCTAAACTGAGGAACAAATTCGTTTTTTATATTTTCTTTTGGGATATTTATTATAGCAAAAAAGTAAAAAAATATTGCTTTTTTTTTTCAAAATTGTCGCTCTTTTTTCGTTTATATTGAAGAATAAAATATATTTAAAAAAAAAATATATATATATATATAAATAAATAAATAGAAAAATAAAAAAACAGAGGTGATCAAATGCCACCAAAAGAAAGCTCTATTTGTAGGAAAAAAAGGACGTCAATTTTATTTGGTTACAACGTCGCACGGCCGCGCAATTGTCAGTTAAAGTAACACAGTGCCATAGCGCTAAAAATGGCCCAGTCATTAAGTGGGTAAATCCTTCCGGTCCTTAAGTGGTTAATCTGGTGCGGTCAAATAATTCAGCCGCTACGGCGCCTCTGTACGGGAGTGCTTAATAATGGCGGTGAATTCGCAGAGCCATGGTATCACTCATAGACTTCCATGGTCCAGCCGTCGTGGACACTCGGCAGCAGCCACTCGCTGACAAAGGGGAGCTGGAGCTGCAGGATCACCGGAGCAGATTAAAAATAGGTAAGTACACACATTTCTTACACAGGTTAGGCATGAACGGGGGGCATTTTTAGGAAAAGTTAATATTAGCCTCATCTTCCACTTAATATATTGTTGAGCCACCCATTAATGCAATGCATTTGTGTAAACGTTAAGTCCACTCAAAAGACTTTTTAGTTATAAATTGAAATTCAAATGAAGCCAAGATCCAGCTGTTAGATTCTGATCAGTGAGAGTGCATCCTCTTCCCAATGAATGTGTGCTGTGCAACTTCCCTCTCACACTCTATTATTTGTGGGTGGGGCAGCAGCGGGCTCCCTGAGAGGACGGCTCCTAAAAGAGTGACCACGTTTGCCCGCATCTAATCTGACCTAAGTGATTAGGAAAGAGACGTAGACTGTGCCAGGCAAGACACATTCAGGAACACCCGGGAGTGGGGGTGGACGTTGATTAGCTTGAGATTCAGAATATTATCCTTTAAAGATAGAGAATTTTATTGAAGAATCCTTTGGCATTAGGAAGCCTTAAACCCAGCCAGCGATGGATGCAGGGAAGCAGAAACTTGGATTAAACCCCCGGCTGAAATGCTTTAGTGTTCTGTAAATAATGTTAATGTTGTGGTTTTCCGTTCCTGCAGAAACAAAAAAGTCATTTAAAATGAATCGGATTTTCTGCCTGAGGTCATTACAGAAATGCACACACCGTGCGATGTAAAATTTACATAATGGGGTTTACAAATGTTTTCACACAACGTTCACCCAGAATAACCACCTTTTTTTTTTTTTCCTTGGATTCAATTGGAAAACCTATACTTCTGATTTACAACATACCAGCTGACAGCTGAAATCAGGCTTGCAGTGGCAGCTCTGTAAGATTGATGGGCAGGAAGAAGTAGTTTAGTGGCAGTCTGTCCTGGGCGGGCGACAGCAGTATAATGTATCATTGCATAGAGCGGGTAAGTATAAACCTTTTTTTTATCCACTTGCCCTCTGGAAGATTTACCCCCCTTCATGACCAGACCATTTTTTGAAATACAGCACTACGTTATTTTAACGAACAATTGCGAGCTCATGCAACACTGTACTCAAAATGTGTCATTTTTTTTATACTTAAAAACAGCCCCCAGAAATCATGGGTCGTCTTATACGCGTGGTATAAAATGTGTGAACCTTTAGTTAGCTGGCACAAAACGAACGTCCCTAATCTGTCAGCCCACCGGATGTACGATAAAACTGTATGTAGCTTTGGCTACATACAGTATACTGCGCTGAGCCAATCACGGCAAGCAATGTATTTCATTAATAAATACAAAGCCTGCTAGGATTGAGTCAGAGAGGCGGGCTGATGATGTTATAACCTCTGCCAATCCAAGCAGGCTTTCTATTCATTATCGAATAGATCGCTCGCCGTGATTGGCTCAGCGCGGTATACTGTATGTATACTGTATACTGTGAGTAGCCGAAGCTACAGTACATACAGTATTACCACATATCCAGCGGGCTGACAGATTACCCCATCATGGCTCCAGCAAAAGGAATGAAATATGAAACCCGAAAGGGGGGTAAGTCTTAAACGCGAGTATAGCCAAAAACCTGTGCTTTAACTGGAAAATTAGGGGGTCATCTTATACGCCGGCAAATACGGTATGTTTTTTACTTTTTGCTATAAAACACATCCAATAAAAATTTTTTATAAAATCTAATTTTTCATAAATTTAGGCCAATATGTATTCTGCCGCATGTCTTTGGTAGAAAAAAATCCCAATAATTGTATATTGATTGGATTGTGCAAAAGTTATCGCGTCTACACATTTATAAGATATATACGCAAATTTGTATTAATTTATTTTATTCTAGTAATGGTGGCGATCAGTGACTTTTTGCGGGACTGTGATATTGCGGCAGTCAATCAGACACTAACTGACTCTTTTTGAGAACCAGTGACACTAATGCAGTGATCAGTACTAAAAATATGCACTGTCACTGTACTAATGACTCTGGCTGGGAAGGGGTTAACATCAGGGGCAATCAAGGGGTTAAATATGTCCCTAGCCAGTGTTTTTGTGTACCATGTTTGCTGCTTTCTCTGCTCTAATTCATCCCAAAGGTGTTCTATCAGGTTGAGGTCAGGACTCTGTGAAGGCCAATCAAGTTCCTCCACCCCAAACTCGCTCATCGGTGTCTTTATGGACCTTTCTTTGTGTACTGTGCGCAGTCATGATGGAACAGGAAGGGGCCACCCCAAACTGTTCCCACAAAGTTGGGAGCATGAAATTGTCCACAATGTCTTGGTATGCTGACACCTTAAGAGTTTCTTTCACTGGAACTAAGCGGCCAAGCCCAATTCCTGAAAAAAAACCCACACCATAATCCCCCCTCCACCAAATGATTTGGACCAGTGCACAAAGCAAGGTCCATAAAGACATGGATGAGCAATTTTGGGGTGTAGGAACTTGACTGACCTGCACAGAGTCCTGTCCTCAACCCGATAGAACACTTTTGGGATGAAATAGAGTGAAGACTGCGAGCCAGGCCTTCTCGTCCAACATCAGTGTTGTGCCTGACCTCACAAATGTGCTTCTGGAAGAATGGTCAAACATTCCCATAGACACTCCTAAACCTTGTGGACAGCCTTCCCAGAAGAGTTGAAGCTGTTATAGCTGCAAAGGGTGGGCCAACTCAATATTGAACCCTACAGACTTAGGCTTGATTCACACCAATGCATTTTGCTTTTCAGCCTTTTTTTCACTGCTTTTTGCTGTGCTTTCTGTGGTTTGTAATGTGTAATTTGCATTTTGCGTTTTTTTATATTTAATTTTTTTTATATATATATATATTTTTTTTTGGAAAAATGTTGTTGCTAGGCAGATTTAAAATGCAAATCGTGGCAAAAACGCAGCACTTGCATTTTTCTTGCATGCCCATTGAAGTCTATTACATGCAAAACACTGCTTTTTTGCATGAAAAAAAGTCCCCGACCCTTTCCAAAAACGCAGAGGCACAAAAAAGCATTGATGTGAACATGTTCCATAGGAACCCATGTTTAAAATAAAATTCCCTGCATTTCTGCAACACGCATTAGTGTGAATGGAGCCTAAAGTTCATGTGCGTGTAAAGGCAGGTGTCCCAATACTTTTGACAGTATAGTGTACATTCACATCAATCCCTGTCCTCAAGCAGCTTACAGTCTAAACTCCCTATCTCACATTCATACATACACATAGTAGGGCCAATTTAGACAGGAACCAGTTAACCTACCAGCATGTCTTTGGAGTGTGGGAGGAAACCGGAGTACCCAGAGGAAACCCACGCAGGCACAGGGAGAACATGAAAACTCCAGGCAGGTAGTGTCGTGGTTGGCATTCGAACCAGCGACCCTTTTGTTGGCAGGCGAAAGTGCTATCCACTACACCAAAAGATGTGTATTGATATGTGAAGTTTCCAGCCTCCAGCTGGATGTTGCTGCAGCGCCTGCTATCCTTAAAGGGGAGTTCCACCCAAAAATGGAACTTCCACGCATTTGATCCCCCCCCTCCCCCCGTTGCCACATTTGGCACCTTTTAGGGGGGAGGAGGGAGCGGAAATCTGACAAAACCAGGTATCCGTTCCCACTTCCGGGGAAAGATTGCCACAATCTTGTTCAGCAATCTCCTCCTTCCCCCCGCTGACTTCTGGGAGACACACGGGTCACAAAAGTCAGCAAGGACCATTCAGAACCTGCAGTGCGACTTGCGCATGCGCAGTAGGAAACAGGCTGTGAAGCCGCAAGGCTTCACTTCCTCTTTCCCCTAATGAGGATGCCGGCACCTACACCCGGAGCAGAGGGATGGATCTGCTTGGGATGCCGAGATTGTGGGCCTATCTACTGTACCAGGAACATGTGCGATGGGAACATTGACATTATTCTATATGGTGGAGGTGCTGAGTGAGCGACCCCTTGTGGTCAGTGTGCAGAGGGGAAGCAGCTCACAGAATTTGGAAGATCACGGCTCTCACTATATGTGACAGCGCCTACTACAGAGATTACAGCATCCCAGTGGCCCCTGGATATCTGATATCTTTTCCCCCTCACTTCTGTTTGTTGGGAGGGAGCATTGCACATTGGTTGTGGTCACGTGCGGTGCTCTAGTCACACTACAGATCCCATAGTCCATCTCTGGAGCAGGCAAGGTGGTTCTGTTTTTACATACAGTGAGACCACTGAGAAGAAACATAGCCACCCTCTAACAGGGAGTCGGATCACAACAGCACAAAAAAGACATTTGAAGGAGGCTGAGAGCATGAATAGAATTCTTTTTTTTAAACCACAGTTTAAGGTCTCTTTAGCCCCTTCCTTACTGGGCACTTAAACCCCCCTCCTGCCCAGACCAATTTTTGGCTTTCAGCGCTGTCGCATTTTGAATGACAATTGCGCGGTTGTGCGACGTTGTACCCAAATTTTAACCAGACCCGTCCTCCCCCCAAATTCACGGGTCATTCCTTCCCCGATTTCTCTGGAATTTGACACCAAATTTTTTTTCTTAAGATAAGTACGAGAGTCGGAGGAAGTTTACAGAAAAAACACGACAACACTAGGCTGAGGGACAATCTCCCACCGATACAAAGAAGAGTCACCAGAGTGACATACATTTTTGTCTTGGTGGAACGGACGAGGTCTCTACCTGATACCCTAGACATCACACTGATCTCGTGGCGTGCACTGGTGTTGGTTACACGTTACGAGGGAGGGTTGTTTGTCTTCACTC